>VWYP01021193.1:0-13689 GCA_013400435.1 Pycnonotus jocosus | reverse complement strand
AAAGAAAGAAATTAAATAGTACCCCAATCAAGCCAAAAAACAGATAGTGCTGAAGTGATATTTAAAAAGAGGAGTTTTTGGTTTGTTTTTTTTTTTAGTTGGAGAGGTTTACCCATTAGGACTATTAGCCCATCAGGGCTCATCCCTGTTAAGAATTCAACTTCTGTAGAACAGCCTGCGATTGCTTCTTGAATGATCCTTTTGTTTTGCCTCAGCAATAGTGCCTGATAAGCCATTCCATATGTTTATGATGTGCTAAGTGAAAAAAGTGTTGCTAACATCTGTTGAAAGCTAGCTTCTCTCTCATTTCAATTTATGTCTCTTGAATTTCATACTGGGTGAGAAATAGTTATTCAGGCTGACATTTCACACTCTCACTAGATTTCAACCTCCTTCAGCACAGACCCACTAACCTTCATTCTGTCTCACATCATATTTATCTTCTGAGCTACATCTTTTTTTTTCTAATATACTTGCTGTTATGGTGCTAATGCACAGATTTTGTCAACACAAGCATTATGAAAATAAATTTCAGGTAAATGCTATTGGTTTGATGATCTGCTGATGCAAATCAATGTGTTTTAACTGAAATTAATGTAGTATGATGTTTTGCATTAGATGAGACTTGGGCTGAAAAAACTAAATACTACAAATCAATAGAAGTTTGAAAAATCAGAGTTTGAAATAATGCATCTCAAAAAGTTTAAGAATAAAAAACATCATACAGGAACCTGTATGTATAAATTAGGTCTGCAAGATAAAATAAAAATGAAAATGAACTGAACTGAGCCAGATGCCTGCTGGAAATACAATACAACAGAGAAGGAAGCATTCCAATGATTCCACCAAAATGTGTGGAAGAAAACATCCCAGCACAACTGGTGAATGAGTCTACCAGAGGAGGTGCCCTACTAGACCTGTTCACTGTGAATAAAAAAGGGTGAGTGGGTGATGTGGTGGTCAGTGGCTTTCTTGGGCACAATGACCAGAAATGTTAATATTTTCTATACCGAGAGAAGCAGGACAGGCACCAGCAGAAGCTTCACCTTGGACTTACGGCAGGCAGATTTCAGCTTGTTTAGGACATTGATCGACAGAGTCCCTTGGGAGTCAGTCCTCAAAGGTGAAGGAGTGCAGGAAGGCTGAATGTGCTTTAGAAAGGAATTGTTAAATATTCAGCAGCAGGCTCTCCCCACATGTAGAGAGACAAGTTGTCAGAGAAAAAGCCTGGCCTGGCTAAACAGAGAACTTCAGCTGGAACTTCGGCAAAAAAGAGAAAATATTGACCCTGGAAGGAGAGTCAGGTAACTTGGGAGGACTATAAGGATGTCACATGCTCATATAGGGAGAAGATTAGAAAGGCCAAATCCCAACTAGAATTTGATTTGGCCACTACAGTTAATGATTAAAAAAAAAAAAAAAAGTTTCTATAAATACACTGGCAGGAAAAGTGAGGTCAAGGATTGTTTCCATGATTTGTTGGGTGCAGAAGGTAGTGGTAGTGACAGGGGATGGGAGAAAGGCAGAGGTGCTTAATGCCTTCTTTGCCTCAGTCTTATCAATATCAAACCCATTTGTCCTCAAATATAACCTATTTGATACCAGGCTCTCTGAGCTGGAGGTTTCACCAGCTTGATTTTGGTAATCTAAAAGGTTCTCTTCTGACCTTGATGCTTCTATGTTTTATCTGGAACAGAAGAAACAGTTTGACATCTGCCTTGATTTGCTCTGTCTGAAAGCCAGAGTTGTGTGATTCAGTAATGCTGTTTGTTCCTGGCAAATGTTCAAATGATGTTTTCTCCTAGCACCCTCAGAAGTTATTGGTGTAGTAAGCAGCTGACAGGACTTTCACTGCAAGTCCCAGAGTCCTTTTTTCTGAAGCTAACAGAGTGGCATAATTGAGAAAATTTCTTCCTGATTTGAATCTGAATCCTGTTTTCTTTCTATGCCAGAATTCCTTTAAATAAAAGGATTAAAATCTGTGTAGTAATACCAAAAATATTTCCACAAGTGCTCTCAGTATTCTGAAGACCATCTTGCCCCTGCACAGCATGCTGCATGATAAATGCTTTCCCTGCAGAGGGTCTGTGTTTTGTTGTAGTCAAGGAAAGGATTCCCAGCTCACCACTACATCTTTGCAATGAAAAGTAGGTTGGCACTGATTTTTCCAGACTTTAGTGGCCATGGAGTACTGGAAAAGAGTGAAACCTGGTGATGAAAACAGGAATTATTTTTCCACCAAGTCTCACAAGATTCTGTCTGTACAGAGTTGGAGGAAGTTAAGAAGTAGGAAGAACAGGAAACATCTTTTATTTCTCTGCCATGTACTTGGATGTGTGCTCTCCCACATACAAATGTATGTGTGTGCATGTGCATGCATTTCTATTTGTGCATAACATGCAAGCTGCAGTGATATCCCATTGGTCCTACAAAACTGTATGAATCTGTGGGGCTCTGCTGGAAAACAAGCCTGCTTATCTTCTTGCTCATGGAGATATGCTTATCTCAGCATGCCATTCTGCATATATATTCTCTAAACTCAGTTAACTTTTTGTTTGCTTCTGCTGTGTAATACTGATCTATTCTGGCCTAGAATGCCCAGCTTTCCTTTTCTTAGATCCCTTTCATTAAATTCCAGAGTTCCTAAATCGCAGGAATATGGTCGTGTTCCAGCAAAGAGCTATCTCTGTGACTTCTTGAACCTAATTGGCATAGTGAACTCACAAGTCAAACCACTTATATTTAATTTCTCACTTCAGTAAATTCAGTCTCAGATTTTCAGTCCTGTAATTTATTCTTCTCACATATCATAAGTTGAAGCTAAGCATTTGAACCTAAATTTTTGTCCCTCTGCCATTCATAATTGTTTGAGTTCATTCCATTAAAAATTCTTCCATCTTATCACTTTCACTGACCATAATAAATCTGAAGAATTGCAAAAGAGGTTTGGGTTAACCTATCTTATTTCACCATTCATCATGCACATACCACAGTCCAAAGGTGAAGTTTGGATTCAGTTCTTTATTGCTTGGCAGTCGGAACAGATTGAGAGATTGCTCTAAAAATCACCTTGTTAGCTGATAATAACATATTTTGCAACTACTGCTTAACCTCTTTTGATGGGGCAGCTGTGCCATGAGTGGGAGTTTCCCCTGCTGCTTAGTTGCTGATAATGTTGATAGTTGTAATGTATCAGGAGCCAGACTATTCCTGAAGGGACACATTGGAAGACTGAAGGGCAATAGATGAGTTGCAGTAAGGGAAATTATAATTAAACATAAAGAAAAATTATTTCCTAAGAAGATGATAAAACATTGGATTATTGTAGAGACTGTGGAGTTTGTATGCAATGTATAAAGAAGATGTTCAAATCCAGTGCCTATTTTTTAACTAAAACCTTTAGAAATCTAAACAGTAACATATAGCTTAAAATGAATTTATTTTATACATCTTCAAGTGCAAACACTACCTGGAAAATTTGCCATATTTCAGAAAAGACACCATTTGGATTGTGAGTTTTCTGCACAGGCTTTCTGTTAAGTGGACAAAAGCTAATATGTACCATTACATAGAATAGTTAAAATGAAGAATATTTGGGGCTGGCAGTCTTTGGAGGTCATCTAGTCCAGCCCCCTGTTCAGAAGGGTTAACTAGAGCAGGCTGCTCAGCAGTGTGTCCAGTTTGGATTTGAACACCAAAAGGATGGAGACTCAGCAGCCTCTCTGGGCAACGTTCCAGTGTTTGACAACTCCCACAGGGAAGAGTTCAACAGGAATTTTCATGTATTCCTTTATAAACAAGAATTTATGCTTATGTTTTCTGTCTCTTGTCCTTTCACTGGCTACTATTGAAATGTCTTCTTTCCTCCCTCCCATCAAGAATTTAAATATGCTGATGAGATGATTCCTCCCCTGAGCCCTCTTTTTCACCAGGCTGCACAGTTCCAGCTCTCTCACCCTCACTTCATATGTCAGACACTCCAGCCACTTCTCTTCATGACTCTAGAATTTCACTTATGTTCTGGGGAAAAATAGCAGTTAATAACAAAAGACTTTAAAGAAATGGTCTTTGTTACATTAACACTTTTTCATCTAAAAACTAGACAATAGTTTATATAAAAAGATTGAATAGAATATTTCAAAATAAACTTAAGAAAAACAAAAGTAATCCCATAATTGTCATTTATTTTAATTTAAAATATAGTTACATAAGATAACTTTTTACTTAGATGATTTCTAGTAAACCTAATAATACTATCAGCTGCTTTCTATTTCTCCCTTCAGTGAATAATTTCCAATCACACAGACTTGCCATTATGTATAAATATATATACATATAATATTGTTAATTAAGCATTCCTTTTATCAAACTATCATTGAAGATGAAAGATTTACTAATGAAAATGTTTCCTGTAATTGCAGAGGTATTTGACCAATTGTCTTTTCCCTCTTTGCATTGAAGTTCTAGAATTGTGCCAGTTAAGAGAATCCATTCTGATGGTTTTTCAATTGTATAACACAATATGGTATACATTCCACATTTTTAGCTGCCTGCTATCAATACGAGGCACTGATTCTTGTCCTCAGCTAGTAAAAATTTTATTTTTTAAAGTTGCCACCTTAGCTGAAATAGCCCCAGAGATATAAAATCTATCCATGGAATGTGCAGACCTGTTGTAATTCAAGCACACAAAGATTCCAGTAAAAGTCAGGACAATTCTTTCTTTAATTATAGTGAGACACACTGATATTTCTTCCTTTTTGGGGGGTGGGGGGTGGTCCTACCTCACTCATGAGAGTGCAGAAATTGAAGTCCTCTCTGGTGCTAACATGAATGTGTAGGTTCTATGAAACACATTTTTAAACACTCTATGCCATACGTGGTCATCCACAAGCTGTGCAAGTTCTCTAACTATGTATTTTACTTTTTGAGAATACATTGCATTATTATATGGAATAATACCATGGTATTTTTTTGCAGCTATTACTGTCAAAGGAAGAGCACAATACTGTCAAATTTAAGTGACTGTCTAGACTCCCAAGGTTCAACTCGTTCCATGTTAGGACAAATTTACTCTTCAAGCTCATTTCTAACCCTTCACCTGTTTTCTTGATGCTCAGTCTGTCATTCAAACATTATTTATCTAAGACAGGCAGTTCCACATTTACTAAAGTACAATCATTTTCCTATAAATTTTATTTTCAAGAAAGAGAGAGGAAGGATTTAGGGATTCATTCACTCCACAACTCATCCTGCAAAATCTTTCTATTTAGCGTTGTAGCCCTTGGATCTTGTGTTCTGATGCAGAAAGACACAAGAACAAAAGAGGAGAAGGTTTAGATAGAGGGAGGCTGTTGCACAGACCAGGTCAGCTGACAAATCTTCCACAGAGATATTTTGAATGCCTTCCTTCATCTTCCTAAATATATCCCAGAAACTGATGACACAGGTTGGGGTGCCACAGGTTTAATTATTCTGCCTCTGCTTTAATTATTCTGCATTAGACTCAAGCATTCCAGGGTACATTCAACTGTGCTTTGAGGGACATCTTATAGGTCCCTAGTTTAGAAAGCAATATGATGAATCCTACTGAGGCGGATTTTCCCATTTGTTTGGGGTGGGGGGGTGTTGTGTGTTTTTGTTTGTTTGGGGTTTTTTTTGGTTTGTGGGTTTTGGTTGGTTTGTTGTTTTTGGGTTTTGGGGTTTTGTTGGTTTGTTTTTTTTTTTTTGGTGGTTTGTTTTTTAACTTTATTTCTCCAGGAGAAAATAGTGGGTTAACTCTATAGTCCACATACAAGAAAATTAAAACAGAGCTCTTCCCCTTTGGTGATCAGCTGAAATGAAGGATTTTCTACTGTTTGGTGCATGGATGAATAACCAAGTCATTATTTTCACCATCTTTATTAATAGAAGGACTGTGTCTGTGTTTTTCTCTTAGCTTCCAGAAAGATTTTATTCCTCAAAGACTATCATGAAGTAAAATCAGAAATAAGGTTCTGTAGTTGCATTGCAAAAAGAAAAAAGATATTTAGATCAAGAACACATTTTACTAAGGTGTTATAAGGTGAATATTTTTATATTGCAATCATACGAAGAAAAGCTAATAAAAAATGGCAGCACTTTGTGATAGTTTTGTAAGAGATAAAGTGGCTGGAAGAGTTGTGGTCTTGGTCTAATAAATATCCCAAATAATTTCATTAATTACAAAAAAAACATTTTTTTCAATTTTAATTAATTCTAGTTGGTCATTTAGATTTTTCATTTGTATTTATTCTAGAAATGTGATGGAGAAAAGGCCCTGACCTGCTTCTTTAAAAGGTCCTATCCAGATCACTCATCAGGTTTTGCTGCAGTAGGCATAAATTCATTTTTTATGTAAAATCTTACTAATCAGTAAGAATGTGGGCTTGGAGAAGGAAGACTTGGTAGCAGGTCCTGGCCTCCAATAGACCCAATCTCTGTGGTTCTGAGCAATGTCTGAGTAAAGACAGTGAGGAAATGGCTCTGAGTGGAGCTATAGATTTTAAAAGGAATACAGAGCATTACTAGATAAGATTTAATCAAGGCACCACTCTGAGTCACTGGTTAAAAAGTGAAAGGAAGAAGACAGGCAGAAGATAGTATTATTTCTGGTGTTATCTGGTTTTGACACACTTGGTGTTTTTAACAGTTTTCTGCTAGTAAGAGACAGCTAACCATAACAGTGTTGTCTAAGGGGAAAATAACTAATGAATAAAAGATCATGGAGAAATTGAGATAACTTTGAAAAAACTAAAGCTGATGATAACATTATTTCTACACTAGCCTGGCATTCTGGAATCTGTTTCTTCTTATGTCCTATTGCTTTTACACACTAACAAGAGAGCAAAGTTTAGCAGGGGTGGGGGGGGTGTTGTTGTTTGTTTGTTTTACTTTTTTTCCTTTCATTTTCAAAGGAGATTAAGCTGGACCAAACAACGTGGCTCTGCATGAACCATGGGCTGAGAACTTCTGGTGTACAGCACGTATCTGTAATGCAGGACTAAACTATTTGAATTGGAAATTATTTCCTATAGTCCTTTCTTTGCAAGGTTAATCACTTTTGAAGCATTTAACAGATAGTTTCTAAATCTTATTTAATTCTTGTCTTTGATTTACAAAATTGATGGGGTTTTTTTGCCCTGTCTACAACTTGTTTTAATGCCTTCTGTACAAAGATAGTTTCATTATAAATGACCATGTCAAAATTAACCTCTAATACAATGAACTTCTTTTCCTGTCTGCAATTGTACAGACCATCCACCCTCTCAATAAAAATCCCATTTATGTTTGTGCAGCATCTCTGTGGCAACTACAAGAAAAGCTTCTTGGAAAGTACCTCAGCAGTTTATCATTTATTTTCTTACTGTCTATTTAATGAAGAGCCCCAGTCTTGCAGAAGTAGGTAGAAGAAAAAGCAGTCAACAAATGACTCCTCTATCATCCCAAGATAGCCTATACCTGTATTTCAGGGATGGGGCTTGAGGAGAAAATCAAATAAATAACTACAAAAAAAGCTAAAACCAGCAAATAATTTTCATCAAGAGTGCAGGAACTGCAGATCTCCTCATTACTGTGTTTCAGCCATTATCTTTAATGACTACAACATAAACTTAGAAATAAGGCTATTAACAGCAATTTCTTGGGTTCTATTCAGAAGAACATGTAAATCTGTGTAATGTATAATATTTCAATGGATTTCCTTTTTTAAGTACATTCATTTCTGGACAAAATTGTATATAACTTAACGTTTCCAGTGCCCTGCTGGAAGAATCACTTATTTTCACTCTTCTTCTCCATGTGAAAAGTCATTACTTTTGCAGAGAACAGTTGGCATTTTCACAGCAGTGACTATTTTTCGCTTGAGGAGAGTGGAAAAAAATCACTATATATTTTCTTTGTGTGGAAAGTATAAAAAATATGAAGCAGATCCAGTGGTTTCATTTTTCATAGAACCTGCAATAATGCGATTTTCGCTGGTCTTCTCAAAAATTGCTTTGACCAAACTTACTGTAAAATAGCTGTAAGACATTTCTAGTTTTTATTTCTGCACTGTGGTAAAAACAGTTAAACTATCTTTTCAAAAGGTCTTCTTTTTGAATTATAAGCATGTTTTTAAAAAATGTGGGTTTATTACATGTTTATCATATATGTTTGCATTTAAAATATTTAAACTATCAAACCAGAAACATCCAAAAAGTACATTGCCATCAAAATTTGGTCACACATACAAGCATTCCAAGAAAGTAAATACAGCTCCCTCAGTTTAAATATAAGTGATGCCTGTAAATATCAGCTTCGTCCAATGAAAGTTTTATCAAGATTCTCTATCTTGCAACATCAATGTTAGTAGGAGCTATGACTTCAGAAATTCAAGATTAGACCCCAAGTGCTTTCTGGGCTCACTGTAATTTTGGGAGTGCCAGTGGGTTGCAATTTTCCTTGC
Organism: Pycnonotus jocosus; assembly: GCA_013400435.1. Lineage (NCBI taxonomy): Eukaryota > Metazoa > Chordata > Aves > Passeriformes > Pycnonotidae > Pycnonotus > Pycnonotus jocosus. The sequence continues at coordinate 5,225 of VWYP01021193.1, read as the reverse complement.
AAGATATGTTTCTAATATTAAAAAATGAATGTCAAACTCCAGCAATTAATCTTCAATGATTCATTTTCTGCTCAAATTAGGTGAAAATAAACTTTCCATAGGTCCTTTAGTGAAAAGTGTTAATAGGAAAAACCGTCTTCTTTCTAAAAATTGAAATTGAAAACAGAAATAATATGAGTATTCTATATCCTTCTCTCACAAGTATTTATTCCACATGATACTGTTTTGCCATTATGTTTTATACCATACCTTACTTGAGTCTATTGAACTCAGTGATCATAATATGTTAAAAAAAAATAAAATAAATTTAAAAAAGTCTGGCCTAAATTTATCCCCTCCCAAAATTCTTTGAGAAACTGGGGGAGTGTTTGAGATTTTATTTTTTTACCCTATAGAGGTGAACTATAGAGGGTAGGACAAAATGTCACGACAAGTACCTAAGAGTAACCATTTCATCACCGTGTCATCAGAGGGGTTTGCGTCTCACATTGGTGAGCATTAGTTGCAGTACTATTCTAGGCAGGTTAAAAGTTGGGTTCTTGCCACAGCAGCAGCTGCTCTTCTAGTTTATATAAGATACATAACTGGAGGGTAATGGCTCACCTTTCTGTACTCTGATCATACCAAACTGGAGAAGCTGTTCACTCTCTTGAAGTCACAGAGACCCTGCAGAGAGACCTCGATAAATCAGGGGCCTGGGCAATCACCAGCAGTATGAAGTTTAACAAAGATGAGTGACGATTCTGCACCTAGGAAGGGGCAACTATGGATCTATGTGCACACTGGGAAACGGGATGCTGGAAAGCAGTGCCACAGAAAGGGACCTGGGGGTCCTGGTCAATGAGAGTTGAACATGAGTCAGCAGTGCCCTGGCAGCCAGGAGGGCCAACCCTGTCCTGGAGGGCATCAGGCAGAGCATCACCAGCCAGGCAAGGGAGGGGATTGTCCTGCTCTGCTCTGAGCTGGGGCAGCCTCACTTCGAGTGCTGGGGGCAGCTTTGGGTGCCAAAATATAGAAAAGGTATAAAGCTATTAGAGAGCATCCAAAAGAGAGCTATGAATATAGCTTTGAGGTGGAGGGCTTTGAGGGGAAGCTGCATGAGGAGTGGCTGAGGTCAATTGTTCTGTTCAGCCTGGAGGAGACTGAGGGCAGACTCCATTGCAGCTACAACTTCTTTGTGAGGGGAAGAGGAGAGGCAGGCACTGATCTCTGCTCTGTGCTGACCAGTGACAGGACCTGAGGGAATGCTCTGAAGCTGTGTCATCTTCTTTGGTTGGATGTTAGGAAAAGGTTCTTCCCCCTAGAGGGTGATTGGGCACAGGAACAGGCTCCCCAGGGAAGCACCAAGCTTGACAGAGTTCAAGTGTTTGTACGATGTTCTCAGGCACATGGTGTGACTCTTGGGGTGTCCTGTGCAGGACCAGGAGTTTGACCTTGATGATCTCGGTGGGTCCCTTCCTACTCAGGATATTGGATGACTCTATGCTTCTCTATTCCAGGATAGGGACCATCAGAGGATGGTTGGATCAGATTAATTGCTAATACAGTCTTATCAATCTGATTCCATGCAGATAAAAATAAATTGCTACATTACTAACTGACTGAAGGATGAAAATGGAGAGGAGTTGGATTAAGCCACCTTATCTGCTGGGCTTGCAATACATGAGTCAAGTGAAGGAAGTCTGTGCCACAGAACAGTGAAATTTGGGAGAATCTGGTATTACTGAGGCTAGACAACATTACTGTTAGAACAAATTGGGATTTTCACCTTTTCCACCAAGACACCTTAGAACTTTACGAGTAGTAATGCAATTGAGAATGTCACTTAGTCTTACCCATTGCTGTGTGTATGTTATGATATGCTCTTAACTGAACAATAGACCAGTTATCCTGTAGGACATCATCACCTTCAGTGCAAAAGAGAAAAATACATCACAAGCAAGAAAGTGGCAACTCTCTATTCAGGCCTTCCTTCTTTACATCTTTGAATTTTCAAATTCTTCACATCTTTAAATTTTCCCTTTTTTTGTTAAAAAAAATTTAAAAATCTGAGTAGTTACTGATCTCATGTTTAGTTTTGACAAATATGTATTTTTAAAGTACTTAAAATGATAATATACAGATAAATAACAATGTTCTCCTTGATCAGTTTAGTCCAATATTTCAAATACTGTTACTAATGAGTAGCATTTATCTGATAGTCTATTTAATTGTTTCTATTTCATACATCAGTACAACTCTGCTCAGCTGAAAAAGGTCATAATTTGAAAATGCAGTTCAAGAATATGTGTATATTCTTATTTTCTTCTGTAAAATCTAACACAATTGCTTTTAATTGCTGATTAAAAAAATACTTTCTGTGAAAGTTGAAGACAAGCTAGAAATTGAAAGCCATTTGGCACATTTTCTTTGGTAGTCACGAATTTTATATAATTAGCAGAACTTTCAAAGCCTTTAATAATGTTTATATAGAGGATCTTTTGTCTGTATCTCTTTTAGCTCTACAGTGGTGTGACCTTTTGAATGCAGGGGGTGTTGCGTGGCCTTCAATCTGTCATTATTTGTCTTAGCATGGAGTATTTTTTGTGTGATGAACCCAGGTGGTATCTTTAGAATATTATGATTTTCATCTAAACCTTGACTGAAAAGCTTGTGGGTTTCTGAAGTGTACGGCTAGTTACAGTTGTCCACTTTTTACATGGAAATGTGTTGACACTCTAGATATATGTACTGCTTAACTCACTGGCTCATGCTTCTTATAGCTCTACAATATTCCATAGGTAGAGTAATTGCATCTTCTTAATCTTGCTCACTTAAGGCAACTTATTTCACTGAAAGGAATATCATCCTTGTGTGCTGGGTTGTGTTATAAACAGAGTTTTTGGATGTCTTTTTCTGAAAGAATACAATGAGCAGAAAGAGCATTTTGTCTCTATTTGGTATGCAGGAACATGAAAAGATCCAAAACAAAGCCTTGGATACGATTAATCCTCACTCCTCATGTCCCTCATTCTCTAGCAAACAGTAAGAAGCATCCTTTATATTTCTGGTATTTAGACTACACCGGCAGAAATCTTATGTCATACATTTGGTGGCACAGGAGATGGAGAAAAGTGGAGTAATTTTGCTGCTCTTATTCACCTAACCATGCACTGATCTTAAAGCTTCCATGGAGAAGATGTAAAGTAATCAAATTATTCACTGAAACCCAGAATATTTTCACAATACAATTTTTTTTCTGCTCTAAATCTAATATCCAAACTGAAACCACTTGCAACCACTTTTGGACAGAAAAAGTCAATTTATGTTTAAGCAAAGGTTTAATTTTTATTTCTGCTCATGTTTAATTTTGCTAGTATAACTAAATTTCCAAAGAGAATTTTGATTTTTTCTTCAAAGCCAGAATCATCTGAAAACTTTTCAGTTCTCAGTTTTATCCTTCCTTACAAAAAGAAAAAAAAAGAAAAAGAAAAATTCCTTCTTGCCAACTGTTTCTCACAAGTTTTCATTTCAAAATATTATTTCTTTTTTGAAGATAAAAAAAGCATTCTTAAAAAATCCGTAACAGGTTCTACCTCAGATTTTCACACCTTTCCACCTGTGATAATGGAAAAATAATATTGATGTAGCAGGAATTAGATATAATCTAGTGATTCTGGCTAAAATAAAGAGAAACGTTACCTTTGAAAAAAATACATTGGTGGCAATCCAAGTTTTGTTGGGCATTTCTCTGTAGATTGATGGCATGCTAGTTTACTGTGGTATAACACAAATTTAGGAGCAATGATTAGCTATAGCAACTTTTATTATTATTTAAATCTTTCTTACGGCCTTAAGGGAAGGTCCTTATTGTTGATGGTGGGTATTCATCTGAGCTCATTAATCTAAGCAAAACCTGGGCAAGTTCACAAGACACTATAAAGCAACACAAAAATTTCAAAGCAAGCCTCAAACAAAAGAAAATATGAGATATTTCACCCACTTCCTATACTTCACAAAAAAAATGGTGTATTAAAGTTTTTCAGGGAATTCCAGTTAGACTGGGATTGGTTCAACTATTCAGAGTAGACTGCCATCAATAGTGGGAATGCAAGGGAAAAATCCAGGAAATCAATAGCCATAATAAGGAGATAGGCATTGTCAGCATCGAGGGACCCTGAGGAGGGGCTCACAAGTAAATATACTGGAAAATATTCCCATATTTAGCCTACCTAATTTTCTTCCTTTAAACTAATCATGTGTAAATAAAGTGGCTGTAAAGAATAATTTTACTAAATCTACCCTAAATAGCCATCATTGATTTGCACTATAGTATGAATCAATAAGGAAAGGAAAAATAGAAAGCATGGATAATAAAAAAAACCCCAATCTTTCAAGCATTCTTTCATAAAATTGTGCCAAAATACCTACTGTCAGCAACCACTTTGTATTTCAAATGCCATCTATATTATATGGTAATTTCAGCTACAGATTGAGTTGATTGCTAAGCTCAATTTTCGAAAAAACTTCTGGTATTTCCTTTTGCAACCCCAGAGTCATGTGGAAAGGTGACCTTGTATATAGAAATTACTTGTGAGTATACATAAAAATTCAGAATTCAGCTCTACAGAAAAAACCCCACCCAAAGAGTAAAAAACAAACAAACAAACAAATAAATAAATAAATCTTTGGAAATCTAGTAGAAACAGCAAAGAGAAAAATAGAAATTTCATGTGTATGAAATAGTGTAAGAAAGCATGAGTTTCAGATTTTATACTCATAGGACAGGGTAACTAAGATGAAGAAATATACATGAAGTACACGCCTTGTTACAAATATGATGTTATACACACAAATATAGATGTATATTTGTATACAGGCACCAGAAGAGCTGACAACTCTTCTATAGTTAGAAGCTGGTGTATACTTCATTAGCTCTGCCAAGTGCAAGCAATTCACTATAAAAATGTTGCCTGCTCATTTCTGTCTTTGTCCCAAAATTTCTATTTTCCATGGATAAGGGATATAAAAATTAAATGGACTTTTTAGGGAAATGGCTGTTAGGACTTTATAAAACATCCTACCTGTTTTGGGAGAAGCCTTAATTGACAAGAAAAACACAGGTATCGTAGAAGGTTTTAATTTAACTAAGTGTGCAGGGAGGTGCTGCACAGTAAGGAGAAGCACCTGTCAATGGCACTGTTCCTTTCTGCACCCCAAACACCCAGACCAGATTCTCAGCTCAT
>VWYP01021191.1:70255-80394 GCA_013400435.1 Pycnonotus jocosus | reverse complement strand
GAGGGATCTTTGCCCAGAAGGAGCCTGCTCCAGTGCTGAAAGCTGGCTGGCAGTGTGCATAACACCCAGGGCAAGATGTAATCTGTCCCTGACTACCTGGAGAGTAATTTCCCCTAATTTGGCTAAATGGCACTAGTTAGTAAAATATTTTTCCAATACCAATTTTGAAACTGATTTCCTAATAGAGATCAGTTTTCATATCTTGGTGACAAACGAAATCATCTTTCAAGAGAAACATAGCAGCCTGCATTTTTTCCTGCTGTGTATATTTTATCATGAGATCAGCTTTTAATTTCCTATTACTCCTAATTCTGAATTCTGTAGTGTTAGTTTTCAAATACAATGTGGGATTAACACATATTGGCAGATAGTCTGGATATACATTTCCCCACATTTAGGCTCTGCTTGAATTGCCATTTCAGTGATGTTTCGCCCTGCAAAAGTGAGGGAAAAGGACAAGACTTGCAAAAAGGTGCATTGAATTCCATTTGGTGCTAATTTACCATAATCCTGCTTCCATGAAAAGTGAGACAAAGCCACATCAATGATGTAATTAGTACAACAGTACCTATTGTTAAGTGTCTGTAAGGAGCCTCAGGATCAGCAAAAGAAGCTACAAATGTACATCTCATTTTCTGACACAAACTGTAGAGGAGAGATTTAAATAATAATATGTGTTCTATTCCAACTTGTTTAGTATTTAAATGGTGTAAACCATGATTTTCTTTCTGTTTCTTGGAGCCCTCAGTGCTGAGGAGGAGCTCTTTAGTCTGCTGCTTGAAAATCTGTGTAATTCAGCCAGTTCACAGTTGAGCTTTCTTCACTGCTTTTACTTACTGAAAGCCTGAATTGGTGTTAAGTCATAAATATTTTGTATATGTAAATATTTCAAAGTGAGAACATAAGTATGCATAAACATACATTTTCTCAGCAACTCCCACAAGTGTCATTTTTCATCTCTATTGCTCAGACTGTAGTCACAGCATGCAAACAGACCTGAAGAAAGAAAAACCCAACTGCAAAGGGTACATAAATCAGTAGTACTTTACATGCAACCAGGTACTAAGTACAAGCTTTAAACTTTTGCATTTTTTCTTGTTTCCTGCAGATTTGTGGTATTGTACCAATCATTAAATGAAACCTCTGATAACGAAATTAAATTGTTTCTTTCTAGCACTTAAGTATTTTGTGAGCTCAGTGTGTGCTTCTTTGTGAATTCTACAGAGAATGTGTTATAGTTTCCTCTGCTGCTGGACCAGCGTTTCATTGGGCCCAGACCCACCACAGGTTTCAGGACTTCATTAAAAACACGGACACGAGCACAGGCTGTAGCTTTATGTAGAGCCTTACATTTGTGAATTGTTTTAATTAGACCTATAACCACCATATCCTTTTAAAATGCAGGTTGTTCTCCAGCCTAAGCATTATCACAGAACTAACTCACCCAGAAAACATGAGATTCATGCAGTTCAGAGCCAAAGACTGCTATTCTCTTGCTCTATCCAAATTGGAAAAGGTAAGGAGATTTGCCTCCCGCCACTCTCAGTTTAAATGTTACATTTTTATTTTTCTGAATTTGTAACAATGATTTCAAAACAAGTGGAAACAATGAAATGATTTATGGTTGTGAGCTACTGTAAAAGATTTTTTTTTTTTTCAAAATTCTGCCCTCATTTAAGAATAAAGTTTGATTTAATCAATTTACAATATAATATTAATCAACCAGCTCTCTGGTGGAATTTGCTCAAGGAAAATGAAATCTTTTTGGATAATTAAATAATTAGAGTTAATGTAGTTGTCTAAGAGGCTGACACAGGCAATTAACGTGGAACATCTTTTAACTGACTAAATGCTTAAAACATACAGCTTTCATTACAATTATAATTCCACTTCATTTTAAAGGCACTATAATCATGTCCTCTGCACACATTTCTGTGTATCTGTGGGAGATAATGGCATTACTGGGATGGTTTGGGAACAGCAATTGTTCTCTGTCAGAATGATGAGGGGGACAGCGATACTACTCAAATGTTAGAGAAATCCTTCATATTCTATAGGTATATTTGGCATTTTCAAACTATGGAACTGTGGCTGTATGGAAATAAATTTAATCTGCTTGTTCAAAATACTGTTACTTAAAACAAGTGGAGCATAGGAAGTAATATTGTGCATCTGTTTAACTCTAAACTCAAGGACAATCCTCTTTCTCACAAATCTTCACTGGTGATCTGACCTACCCACCTGTGCACTCCCCAGATTTTACAGCATTAGTATTACCTTCATGATCTTTCAGGCCATATTCTGAGTTTGTGAGAGACAAATAACATCACTGGGACAGTCTGCAAGGGCAGAAATCCTGCAGTACATTCTTTTCTTTCCCCCTATCATTCTATAAATCAGTATGACTGCTGGGTTTTCTCATGTACCCTCCCAGTCAGTGAACGTCAGATATCTTATATATCTTGGTGAATTCGAATCCATGCCAAAATCATTAACATTATACAGATTTAACATATAATTTCCATTTCCTGGTTGTACCGTAAATTTCCTAGATTTAGGGGATTTCAGAGTTCACTATTTACTGTATAATATTCACATAGGTAATTTTAATATATGCTTAATGGAAAAGAGCCTTTTCATAGAAACTTACCTTCCCAGTCTGGTTTCTAACAAAGGAATTGAATGCTGCAAAAATTCAGCCTCTGTGGATGAGACAGGATAAGGATGAGAAGCAAATCTTTTACTCCTTTGAATATGACACTTACATGTCAAGCAGAAGATGTAAACATCTGGCTGGCCTTTAGTGACCTGTTATCTTTCCCAGTAGTGGCATGAAGCCTTGAGTTTATGTTCAGGTGCTGTTCTGACAAAGACATAACCTGGAGAGGTCTGAGGAAACCAGACAGAAGTTGTTGCACAAAGAGAGGAGCTGTTTGCAGCAGGAGGCTCAGCTTTGTTGGGATAATGCCACCACTCCCACTGCCCTTTAAGGTTTGCACCTGTGGCTCCCCCATTGCAGCACTTCCTCCCTCCCTGGTAAATCCACCAAGGATAAGCTAAAAGTGGCTGGAATCTGCATTGCCAGTTCTTTCAGGGCAACAGCTGGCTGGGGCCCCTTCAATGCTGTGTTTCAACCTAACTTAGTGTCTTGGTGTGCTATGACTGATAGAATTTGGGAAATTATTTGTTAACATATTCTCTTAATCCGATTCCAGTTGGATTCTGGAATTCTCTGTGGGCTGTCTACTTCCGTGCAGTGAAGCCAGGATTTTTATCTCAGTTCTTTATTTACATAGGCTCTTTAATTTTTCAATCAAATGTTGTGGAAATAGTTAAAAATATTTTTAACTTCTTGAATATCTTTATTACTCTATTGTACAAAAGTTGTGAAGATAGTTACTGTGAAAGAAAGTTGTGAAGTGCTGAACATTTAATGAACTTTGTATCCAAACTATGCTCTGCTGAAACAGAGATAAGAGAAAGAAATCATTTTCCTTATTGCTCTTGCAACTGCCTCCTGTTGATACTTCCCAGTCACTTCATCTTAACATTTGCGGGAAGAACTTCACAAATGGTGCCATAGTTCATTTGATATTTCAGAACTTCCTCATGCAAAATGAAAGGCAATTAAAAACTCTGGTAAAAATTACCTAAAGCAATCAAACATACAGTTGCTTGTTATTTCTGCATTAAGCACCTCATTTGCAGAAAGACTGAGAATGTCAGGCAAGCTGCCTTGAGGTAGCAGTGAAACACACTTGCAAAATTGGCTTTTCAGCCTAATGGGCTGCAGAAGACAGATACACAAATCAGGTGTCCATCTGCTGTTGCAGCTGCAACTTTTCTCATTTTAGAGATAAATAAATCTGACAGTAAACTCAGCACTGACATAGGAGAGAGAAGTGGCCTTTATACAGTAGAGAAAAGGAAAAACAAAACACTCACACTCTAAACTTGAAATCTGTGTTCTCCATTTCTCTTGCATAAGAAAACAAATGTGGTAACCACTCCCTCTTGAAAGAAAGGGTTTGAATCCTTTGGATAGGATTCAGACTTCAGTTTGCTATGGGTTTTTTTCCAGGTAAATACTGCAGGTGTTACTGATAAAAATTCTAAAGCTGTAAGTGATCATTTTGAAATAAGTACAAGTTTCTATATCTTTCAATCAAACCCAGTCCTGTGGTTTCACATCTTCCACAGGGATAAGCACACAGATGTTAGGGGAGCAGAGATCTGTCTGCGATGGCCCAGTATATTTGCAGTGATTTACACAGGGCCAGGCTGCTTTTTTAACCTTCAGGATGGGGCCTCCTACTTCCTGTCTCCATTTTTTTTCCTTTAATATAATTCAGGTATTAAGCAGATCTGAATTAACGTTAAGTAATGAAAAACAGTATTGACATTTAGTTATAAAGAAATTTTGTACCTCTTATTTTTGGTTTCTTATTTTACATAGATCTCTAAAAATTTACATACATTCTAAAATTGTACAAGCAATTAGCATACAAATTTGGCTGTTGAACTGACAGGTTTTTCAGGAAGTTGTTCCAGATCAGCACCAGAAAATTAATTTGTTCTTGTCAAGAAAGTAGGATTATATCTCTCACAAATCTCTTTGAAGCAAGAATAAAGGAAAAGCAAGGCTGTAGGAGAGATGGAAGGAAACTAAACCTGCCTGGTCCAGTTGTATGAGGGTCAGCAAGGCCAAGGGAAGGGTCCTGCCCTTGGGTCCCAATCACCTCCTGCAGCACTGCAGGATGGGGCAGAGGGGCTGGAAAGCTGCTCAAGGCTGGGGGTGCTGGTTGGCAGCCTAAGCCAGTGGGTGTGTCCAGGTGGCCACAAGGCAAATGGCATCCTGGTCAGTACCAGAAAGAGTGTGGCCAGCAGCCCCAGGGCACTGAGTGCCCCCTGTGCCATTTCTTCCCTTTTGTACCAGGTTGTGTTCATGTTTCCTGTTCTAGGAGACTTCCTGGACCAGGATGACAGTCCTCTGCCAGCACCAAGGAATTGGAACAGGAGCTAAGCACAGCTGATACTCCTGCATCTTTTTAAAATTGATCTAGTGGACTATGCCCATGCAGTTTGGGATGTGATGACTGAAACAACATACACACTGATCAATGTCTTTCAACAGTAAAAACTGTACCTACTGAGCAAAGATGCTCCATACTTGTAGGAAGAAACTATGTTGAGAGGAAGGGGGTTTTACACTTTTGACTTCTTTCAAGATAATATCTATTTCATGTTTTTGTTACAGTCTGTCCAAAGCCAGCATTAAAAATGTTTTCTATTTTTTAATTCCTTAACAGAAAGAGCGGGAGAAGGGATCTAATCTGGCATTTATGTTTCGACTGCCCTTTGCTGCTGGCAGGGTTTTCAGCATCAGCATGTTGGACACACTGCTTTATCAGGTACTATGAACAATATTAATGTGACTTTACACAAATATTGTCACCCATTTTATTGTGCTTAATTGCTGGATGACCCTATTTTCTGACATAGGATCCATTAAAGTGCATCTATACTGGGACCAATCAATGGCAAAAGATAATGCAGCATGCTCCGTGTGTTAATTCAGTTATCAATCCCAAAATCACCCTGTGACTGCACAAAATCTGATGTTATATAATGTAAAGCAGGTTTTGTACCCCTCACAGCTTCAATAAGGCCTACATAAATTACAGATTATACAGAATAATAATGCTTGTACTCTGCAACAAAAAAGGCAGTGCCCATTCCCACAGCCCCGTTCTTCAGAGAAAGGAACAGAATTACTTTAATTTATTAGTCTCCTGCATTTGCTGATAAAGGCCTCAATTACTTCATAGTGTTCTCTCCTCTTACTCATGTTGACTAGACCAGCAGAGGCCCAATCATGACATTATACAGTAAGCTGTGCTTGCCCTTGAAATGAAAGCATTCAGTGGTTACAAAGAGACAGTGAGGGAAGAAAAGGCAGCAATTCAACCTTGTGGGTCAGAATCCAGGAAGCAGTGATGACACTGAGAATCAGGGAAGAGCACAGCTTCAGAGAGTTGAAGAAAAAATACCAGAAAATACAGTCAGGGCAAATGGAGGCAGTAGTTTCTAGTTTCAGGGTGGAATCCAGGCCAATATTGCTCACTCCTCAGCTGTGCTCACGTTTCTGCACTCTCTGACACACCAGGATGGCCAAGGAGCAGCCCCCAGCACCACCCTTCAAGGATCAATGCACACAGCACAAGCAGGAACACCACCATGGCCCACATCATCTGCTCACCTGAGCTGCCTCCTGCTTTGCCTCTGCCTAGGGAGAGCCTGTGGATGCTTTAGTACTCAGCTGGAGAGCATCCTTGCAGGGAAATTAATTTACTTGGTAATTTGGTGATGAAAGGTGTTCTTTCATCACAATCCTACTTCCAGATAAATCTCCTGAAGGCAAATCCAACATCAATAGAAAAATTCCTGGAGCTAAACTTTTCTCAAGAAGTCATTAATATATAAACCAGTCATGGATATGAACATACATATTTTAAGGTTCTAGAAATAAATATATTTGTATATAAAACATCTTCATAATCATGCCCCAGAATATCAGCATCACACACCACAGTATTAAAAAGAAGTAGAAATACCAAAGACACATATATAGAAACGGATCTGTCGATCATCAACAGCTCCTGCCAGCACACAGGTAACTTCAATATTTTTTATTTGCTCCTAGACATGAATAATCATGCTATGGCTTGACAGAGTAAAACCATTCACCAGAAAATGTTTAAAACAAAAAGGCTCACATGCTCATTCTCACCTGTCCTTCCTTTGAACTGCTACTATTCATAGCTGAACTGTCATTTTTCTTACTCCAATTTAGAAATTCTGTAACCAGCTGCTCTTTGTTCTTTTTCATGGTGCCATTCTCTGTCTTTTTCTTCTGCAAGAAACAGAGCAAATGGCATGGGGAACATTGGGGTTCAGCTGATGTTTCCCATTATAGGCTGAAAGAAAAGCATTCGAATTATCTTTAGGACAGTGACTTAAAAACAAAAACTTGGTCTTGCAAGTCCTGCTGAATAAACCAGTTCATCTAATGAAAATTCCATGGCAGAAATGATGCAGCCAAGATAACAAATAGGTTTAATTTGCAAACAAATTTTAGTTGAGATGTTCCTTGGCGTTTAGCCCATCACAACTGGAAGACTACCAGTACAAAAATTAAAATAGTTGAATCACCACTGTATCAAATGAAATCCATCTAGCTTCTGAGTTTGAAAAAATCCAAATTCTCTAGCTCTAAAGGATTTCTGTAATACTTTTGTGAGGCATTTCTTTGTGAAAACCTCTTTGTTGGCTGTGCATTTGCATGAAGCCAGCAGAGCTAGGGTGTGTGCTGCATTCCAAGGACTGCAGTTCTGCCCTGCTACACCTGAGTACAGGTGGCAAAGAACAGCTCAGCCACAGCTAGAAGAGCACCCATGGCCCTCTCATTCCAACAGCCCAGCCCAGGAGGAGAGATATTTGTGATTTTAGCTGATGTAATTTTAGACTGTAATTTAGTTCCTGGCCTTAGTCTATAGTAAACCTAATTTCTCCCTTTTAACCAGTAGCAACACACTGTTTAGCAGAGCAACAAGGCATATCAACCCTTGGAAACCCTTCAGATTACTTATTTGAATAAAATAATAGCAGTTTCACCTCAGAGGCTCGCACTGAGGCTGCAGAGCCATCTAACATAGGCCAGGGTTCCTTTGCACAGCAGAGTTAATTATAAATTCACACCTCGTAGGGCTAACACCTCCCTTCCACTGACACATCCATCTTTGCTTTTACTGTGCCTTGCCATGCCTTAGTCCCCTGAATCTTGTATGTACATTGCATGCACATGCAGAGCCAATTTAGGAAAACTTACTTTATATAATTCAGAAAAAAAAAATAGAGATAGGTATTCTTACAGTGATTAAGATACTTAAAGAGATGGACTGTAAACACAGACGTATAATTTCTTGGAAATTCACACATGGTGCTAATGGTTGCCTATTCATCTGTTCATTAAAGCTTTTTTTCTTTCTTTTCTATCTCTCCTGTTAAAAAATCTCACAGTCATTTGTGAAAGATTATATGATTTCTATCACAAGACTTCTGCTGGGACTTGACACCACACCAGGATCTGGGTTTCTTTGTTCTGTAAGTTATTTAAAAAAAAAAAAAATTCAGTACAGAGTACCAGAGAAGATTCTATACTGTCTGCAAAATACTTCCACTTTCTTTGTATGGCATTTCCTTTTGTGAAAGTTCAAGGAAGGCCATCTGTTTCCTTTTTCATCAGGGAGAAGATGAGGAAATTAAACAGGAAACATACCCATCTTTAGTTCCATAGCAAAAAAAATCTCCCCAAGAAAACACAATGTATTCTATGCAGCAGAAAATTGGAAAGTCAGGAAAGCACAGAAATAGTGCATTTTATATGAAACACCAATGGCCATTCAGCAACTAATTTAAAAATTAAGTATACAAAACCCAAGCAGCAGAAGTGCTACCTGCATTGTGCAAACTGGCCAGGACTGTCTCCCAGTCCCCATTCCTATGGGCAGTAAAAACCATAAGTAGATTTTACACAAAGATCAGATGTATTAAATGACTAGGACTTGGAATTAAAAGGTCATCATGTTATTATATATGTCACTATTTCCCAATGCAATTTAACTGTGTATATACACACATAAACCATAAACAAGTGCAGTAATTTTTACTAAAATAAAACCTCACCTTTTTGTTTTCTCCCACACCCATCATAACCTGGGTAGCAAACAGATGAATACAAGTTGAGTTATTAACAGTTGCTTTGTGAGGATCTGTAAAGAACAACAGCCAGGTATTAATGATGGTTTTAAAAAGTTGTTTCAATAAAAATTACATATTTCTTGGTCAATCATTAAGCTTCATTACAGTGAATGCAAGAACACTTGAAAGTACAATTGAATCTCTAAAAAGGAACTCATACATCTCAAAATAAAGCCAGTAATGAAATAAGTGAGCTTCATGTAAGACTTCTTATGCCACTTATGCCTTGTGTATTGCTTCCTCCCCACTCCCTTGTCCCCACATATTCAGCCTGCAGGCTGGTGGACAAAATTGAAATTCAAAATACTCATGCACTCCAGTCTGTCCACACCAGTGTCTTACTGCTGACAATATTTAATTTATTCATTTATATTTTAGTCAAATATAGACACTGGTGAAGGCTGCCATGTAAATTGTGAGTAATCTTAAACCAAGGCCAGAAGTTCATGATGCTAAACTGCTTCTACTACAATGTCTTCTAAACAGGGAGAAAGCCAGTCTGACAAATTCAATAGAAGTTGCAGATTTGTGGAGCAAAGGTGCAACACTACAAAGGGATGATTACCAGCTAGTGTTTAGTTTTTATTTTTGTTTTTCATGACTAGCATAGTGAACAAGTGATAAACCCTCAGGAGTTGAATGTCCTCCCTCCTATTATTATTTGTTCAGATGAAAATCACAGAAGAGGATCTGTGGATTAGGACATATGCCAGACTGTATCAGAAGCTTTGTTCCTCTACAGGAGACATTCCAATTGGAGTCTACAGGACAGAATCCCAGAAGCTCACCACATCTGAGGTGGGTCAGTCCCCTGTGCTTTTCTGTGGGTTTGACTGCACGAGGCCTCTGCTGACACGTGGATGGTCACACTGACCCAGGCTGAGCCCCAGGCTCCAGCAGTGCCCACTGCCAGTGGACACCTGGCCTTGGATTCCTGTGCTGGCCTGCAGGGAATGGATGGATGATGGATGGATGATGGATGGATGATGGATGGATGGATGATGGATTGATGGATGAATGGATGAATGGATGACAGATGGATGATGGATGGATGGATGGATGATGGATGGAGGGATGGATGAATGGATGGATGGATGGATGGATGATGGATTGATGGATGAATGGATGACAGATGGATGATGGATGATGGATGATGGATGGAGGGATGGATGAATGGATGGATGGATGGGTGGAGGGATGATGGATGGATGGATGATGGATGGATGGATGGATGATGGATGGATGGATGATGGATGAATGAATGGATGATGGATGGATGATGGATGGATGGATGAATGAATGGATGATGGATGGATGAT
>VWYP01021191.1:29179-70182 GCA_013400435.1 Pycnonotus jocosus | reverse complement strand
GGATGGATGGATGGGTGATGGATGGATGGATGGATGATGGATGGATGATGGATGGATGATGGATGGATGGATGGATGGTTGATGGATGGATGGATGGATGGATGGGAAACAAGGGGCAGCTGGGCATGGCCAGCACCAGCTCGGCAGTGAGCTCTGCTCTGATCTCACTGTGCTCACTGAGGGCAGTGTTTGTAACAAACCCTGGCACGAGGCCCTCTGGCATTTGTGGCAACACTGTGTCTCAAAACAGGCAGCATTTTTGACCTTCTAATTCATTCTCTTGTTGCTCATTTCTAGTCAGTGTTATTCAAAGTAGTGTGGGATCTCTCTGAATTTAGCTGCCGTACAGTGGTAATATTTTATGTACGTATTTCTGTGTTTGCCACATCAGCATGTGCATTTCACCATCTCTCTGTTTATAAAAAATGGTGAAAATACTTTTCCCTGACTATTTAACATACTTTTTTTTTGTTTGGGCAGCTTTGATTTCTGTCATGTATTATCCATTTGTTTACATGACCATTAATGCTACCATCTCATTAAACCATGGCTTTAAAATTCAAAAGTAAGCAACAACCCTCTCCTTTCTTCTGAAACACTCATAGTTTACACTAACTTCCAAGATAGGTAATTTACATGTTATATTCCATATTGCAGAAAAATATTAGAAAACATTCAGGCATATAATGATTAAAGGCAAGATTTGCTCTCAAGGAAGTACATTCAGCTGAAGTTAATTTTTAGAAAAGGCTGACAAAAAGCTGTGCAAGATTCCACCCAATTCATGGGTATATCTCTTTGTGGATCACTGCTGTCTCTGCAGGTGGCTTTTACAGCTTAGCCAGTGGAGTCTGTCACTGCAGTAATGTCTTTTGGATCATAGCAGCCTTAAACATAATCCATTAAAATCATTCCTTGGAGAAGAATGTAGTCAGCCTTACTGCTAATATGAAAAGAGTCTGTCACAGCTTTCTACAAAAGCGAGGACCATACCAGATTTTAAGAATTCATTAAATAAGAATAAGATAAAATTCATGGCTATGCTTTATTCTAACATTCAGAGCTGGCTATTTAACTTAAGGTCCAAAAAAAAAAGAAAATGGGGAGTTCTGTTATTACGTCCTAGCAACTTTCACAGGTAATCTCACAAAGAATTTGGGCTAAACCAGGTAGAGGATTAAGGAAGGGCAGTTGGAGAAACCTCCTAGTTAAATTTTCAAATTGTCACGTGTTGGACAAATGTGGGAGAATGGCACTCCTCCTTTATTAAGTGCAGAAAAGGCAGTTGTTGATATTTTTGAGCTGAAGGCTCTGAATGCAGACCCCCAGTGGTATTTTCACACAAATACTTACGCAATTTCTTGTTTAGTGAGTCAGAATTTGTACAACCTTTCCCCTCTAGAGAGGGGCAGGGAAATCTCCCCTCACCTACCTCTTCCTCAGAATACAGAAGAGCAACATCTAGCTCTGCATCTGTGGCCTTTATGGATAGAGACTTACAAACACAGAGATGCTGAAAGCTCTAGTCTTTCTGAAAATGTTTATTTTGAAGTTAAATGATTTTTTTACTTTTTTCACTAATGAAATATTAGCATGGGTTATCATTTTAGCTTTTCAATACATTAAACCAGAAGAATGTCCTTGGGTAAGATCTTTAAAATGAAAATAAGAGAAAAGAAGTTTGTTCTTTTTACTCAGGAACTTCTAACCATAAATTTGAAGGTTTATAACTCAGAGAACCTTCAACATAATTATCAATTTGAGTTTAAACAGACATAAGAAACTAAATTTGTACTGCACACACTTGGGTGCTGTCAGGTAATAATAACATAGGTAACTTGAGTCACGAGGACAAAATATCCCAACATTAATATTTAATATGTAAATTTTATCCTTTTTCACCATGCAAATGAGAAGCCCTCACTTCACTGACAGATACTCCTAAGTTCTTTAAAAATAAACCAAGTTTTCAGTGATCCAGTAACTAAATAACAAGTGAATCTAGCCTGCCTCTCAATGACTATCACACCTATGACCCAAACTATTTCAATTACATTCAAAAAATATAAAAAAGAGATATGAAATATTTTTTTCATTACATGTATGGCTGCTTTTCTGTGGACTGTTTAATAGTCCATATTTGTTTCTTTAGAGTCACTTCTGTTTAAATTGTCTTTTGTTTTCTTTTTTCCCTTTCTTGGTCAGTCACGAGAAATGGCTTCACAAGTAAGTATTTGCTCACTGTCTGCCTGTTTCTGGGTGTCCTGGTTGAAGCAAACCCCACACAGCTCCCCCCAAGGTGGGACAGGGAGAAAACTGAAAGGCTGAAAGAGAGAAATCTCTTGGGCTCAGGTAAAGGCACTTTGATAACTTAGAAAAAGCTGTGTGTGAGAACAAAGCAAAGAGTTTGCTCGTCTTCTGATGGGCAGGGGGTGTCTGGCCATCTCCAGGAAAGCAGGGCTCCATCAAGCACAGCTAGGAAGACAAATGCCTTAATTCCTCTCATTCCTTCAACTTCCTGCAGCTGTTCCTGTGGAGCACAGCACCATGGATAAGGGGTCACTTTGGTCACTTGGGATCAGGTGGCCTGGCTGTGTCCCCTCCCAGCCTCCTGTGCTCTCCCCAGCCCCACCTGCTCTGGGGTGGGTGTGAAGCAGAAAATGCCTTGGCTCGGTGTGAGCACCACTCAGCAGTAATGAAAACATCCCCACTATTAACACATTATCATCACAAATCCAAAATATAGTCCCATACAGCCTGCTGTGAAGAAATGTAACTCAATCCCAGCCAGAAACTGTATGTTAGGTTCAATTGTGGGACTAAAATCCTCACAGAAAATGGAACTGTGCAATGGATCATCCTTGAGCCAAGGGATCTTAAAGCAGCATTGTTCTGGACACAAACAGGTTGCTAAAAATCTCAAAGCTGACAGACTGGGAATTTCAAAGAAGCCCAGTGGAATTCTGATTCCTTTTGGGCCTGCTCCTGTTGAATTCTGAAGGTAACAAATCATCTTTACAGGGAAGAGATCATCTGGTGAAAGCCTTAAGCTTAAACACATGAAATGCTAGTGGAGCAAAATCCCCAAGTTTACCACAAAAGGAAAATGTATTAGCAATGGTTTAGACAGCTTTTGGAGCAGAGAACCATTTCTAGAACCCTGGATGCAAGTAACATTCTTGGTAGGCAAAACAGTAATATTCAGTTGGTATAGAACTTGCAGCAAGGTAAAAATAAGGCAGAGTGGAACAGATGAAACTACTCCTTCAAACTATTTCACATTTTACACACAGCTCCCAGGAGCAGCAAGGCAATCGTGCAAAAATTTAATCGATGTTTGGTGTTATCACCACAGATGTCTCAATCACCATCATCTCAAATATGCACACCAGTGTGTTCATGACTACATTCCCATTCCGTGTGTTGACCAGCCTAATGTTTAGATTTTAGGTCATAAAGCATTCTTGTAGGGCACGGTGCCTGAAGTGGGTCACAGCTGCCTGGCAGCACGAGTGAGCCATCACACCCTTCAGGGCACACAATGGGATACGTGAGACAGGAACCTGCCTTTAAAAACAGAAAGCAAACAGACCCAAGGGTTTAAAGGCAAATGTTTCTTCACTGTGTGGCACAGGAGTGACACCAGGTCATCAGTCATGCTTCTCATGCAACAGAATTACCTGCTAGGGAGGTAGGAAATGAAATTCAATTAAAACAATCAAACTTCAAACTACTGATAGTTACAAAAGTATTCTTAAATGAAGTTCAAGGCTGGTTAAAGCAGAGGGGACATACAGAAGTATTTTGCACTGGAGTTTTATCTTCTGTGTGTTTAACAGCTGCCAGACACATTTTTGTGCTGCTTTTGAAAGAGAGTTTGGGCTTTGATTTTGCTTTGTCTTTAAAGTTGATTCTTTTCCTCCTGCATACAGCAAAGGGCCATTCGGCACAGTTTTATCAACAGGCACGATAAAAACTTCCTTGTTGCTGAAATAAATATTTAGCTTTATCACCTTCCTTTATGCTTTCAGCTCACCTATGCCAGTTTTTCAAAATCCTTCAAGCTAAGGATTTACAGATTCACAGAAACAAAACACTCGTTCTTTCACTTGGCCTCTCCCATTTGTGGCTCAAAAAGTGACTAACCCTTCCATAGTGATGATGATTGGTCTCTGCCTTTACACTACTCTGTCAGCAGGTCTGGTTATTTGTTTTGTCAAGAGTTTGACAAGGAAAGCTGCCAATGCAGGCAGGAAGAAAGGCAAAAGAAGACCATCCTCTGCACTCAGTTTGTATCGGATTTGTGCATACCAAATAGCTCCTTCCTATCCATAAATAGGACCATTTCCTATGGAATGTACTCTGCCTACTTTAGTCCTTGCTGTAAAATGCACACAAACCCAAAATGACAGTCTAACAAACAACAAAATCAAATTGCATTCCTGTTCAAAGGGATCTGGGTTCTCTCCTCTGCTCTAACATCAGTAACAAAACTTTAAAAAATCATGTTGTTAAAAAAAACCAAACCACAAAATCCTTTTTCTATTGCAGAGTAAGCTGAAGAGCCTCAGTAAATCAGCTGGTCTTTACTTTAGGCTTATTGCAAGATCTTAGTCTAGAAAATTAAAAATGTGATTTTACTTGGAAGTGCTACAAAACATCTGTAGCTTTCTTTTTAATTATAGAGTTTGATTGTTTTGCTGTTTGTTTGGGTTTGTTTGTTGCTTTTTTTTAAATACAGAAAAAATCTAATTTGTGCAAAAGTGTGAAATATAGGTATCTCTCACACTGTATCCAGCTTACTCATATCAACTACTATTTTATGGATTCCAGAAACCTCACAGATTCTGTGGTGAACCCCTTACAACAAGGTACCTTACAGAAAGGTGCTGACGAGGTCAACAGAATCTTGCTTTGAGATTTCATGTTAGTGGGAAAAGGAAATTCAGCAGCTCCGCTGTTAAATTTGCTTTATTTGCTGATCGTTACCAGCACAGTCTGAGGGGATTCACGGGAGCTCAGCCTGTTCATTCACGTCATCTTTGTTTTATACTTCATGTATTTATTTTAAACACCACATTAAAATCTGTAACTTGGTAATGTGCTTGTACTGACAGCAGCAAGGACTTCGCTATTTCAACATCAATAAAAGACTCTCAAATAGCACAGGAGGAATTCAGGATTGTCAAGGAAGTGGTTTTGCAACTAGAAACTAAAACTACTCATTAAATCTAAAATACACATTGAACCAATTTATTTTAATACAAGTTATCTTTTGAAATGTTTCCTCTTATATTCTCTAGATACTTCTGTATGTTAGAAGTGCACCTGTAGTCCATCCACCTGTGTTATTTCAGTACATGCACATACCATTGGTTTTATTTGGGTGCCATAAGGAAAACACAGCAACGGAGCAACAGATTTTGGCTCTTAATTATGGGGGAGGGGGTTGTCACTATATGAGCAACATCCCTGTTCTTTAAGGTAGGAATCAATTACTGCTTTCATAAGAGATGCCCTAAATCACACTGAAGGTTACTGCTTCCTAATTTCATGTGTGCCAGAAGGTCAAGACGACCTGGGAATTTGAGATACAGTTAACAGGCATGTTCTACCTGTGGTCTTAAGAGAGTACTGAACACAGTGCAGCCAAAGTTGAATCATTACTTCATGAATCCACAACACACATGTAAAAAGCAGTTACAGAGCTTAGATTTCTGAAAATATGCAGACTGGGAAGAAAGTGGAGAAGTCAATCAGAACTGATTCTTAGTTTCAGGAAGGGCAATATCAGAAGACTAAATTTGCTCTTCTCAGAATCCCAGTGCAATTGGGCACAAAATAACACTTAACTGCTTTTGCACCTCATAAAAGTATTTATATTATAAATGAACTTTTTACATGAGAAGTCAAAGTCTGGTAAAGGCTGCCCAGTTCAGGAACACTTGCTAAGTACAAAGCTTAGCAATCCCCTCGGCTCCATCGCAGCCAAACCCCATGTCCAACTGCACTGTCAGTAAGAGGAGACAACATCTTCATCTGCTTCCTCTTAATACAGCCCTTCCCCTCTCTTGTCATTTTCCCTTCAAGTCTCAGATCTCCATCAGTGTGGAGGAGTGGGAGGACACCAGGGACAGCAAGGAGCAGTTCAGCTGTCGTGGCAATCACCGCAACTCCACGTCCAGCGACCAGTCCGACCACCCGCTGCTGCGCAGGAAGAGCATGCAGTGGGCACGGCGCCTGAGCAGGAGGGCCCCCAGGCACTCTGCTAAGACTGCTGAGAAGATCAGCCAGCAGAGGATGAACCTCTACAGGAGGTCAGAGAGGCAGGAGCTCGCTGAACTTGTGAAGAACAGAATGAAGCACCTGGGCCTTTCTCCAGCAGGATACGGTACCACTGTTACAGTACTTCAGTAGCAACATTAGCATGGAGTGAGGTCAGCTTGTTTGTAAGAAATGATGGAGCCAAAAACAAAACCCTAGGTTTATGATAATGCTTTTTGTTTTGTTGGTTTAGGTTTGGGTTGTTTGGGTTTTTTTTTTTTTTTTCATTTACCAGGAGTAACTTGGAGTGTTTTTAATGCATTCCATTATCACTCATTCCTATGCTGAGATGGAAGGCTCGTAAGGCAGCATGTCAGTCACGTTTATATTTAGTACATGAAGTGTGTATGTTGAATTTATAAACATTGCCCAGTCATTGAACAGCTACACCACATTCCCACAAACCTCTTGAAATAAAGATGAAGACAGGGCTGTTGAGAAGTTCACTCATATGTCGAGGCAGGGAGTTGTTTATATGTGAAGGATATTGCCTTTTCCCCACAATTTTCAAAAACAATTCCAAAGTATCACGTGAAAGTCATTTTTAGAAAGCATGTTTCACTGGTTCTTTAGATGCCGTTTTTACCCATCAAATCATTCTCCAGCAAGGCTGATGTCAGGTTGTCTTTTTGTCTGTAGGATTGTTTTGGGGTTTTTAAGCTATGGACAACATCTCTGTAACACCTTCTAACACGTGCACCACAGCTGGCTAGGTTGCCTTTCTCTGGCCTTGGCCCTGTAGCACATTGGGTGGAAACCCCAGGACGGGTTGTTCTAATTTCCCAGGAACACCAGGAATTTCAAGATATGTAAATACAGGCTCTATATTCCACACCCCATCTGGATAATTTCTATGCCTTCTTTCTTAGATATTTCTGTACAACTCTCTGCAGAAAGATTCAGGGCTAAACATTTTCCAGGGGTTTCACAGGCCACAATAACATTTGATCAAACACAAAAATGTTTTGTAAATTTAATTCATATTTCTATTAGTAACAAGAAAACTTTGTTGTATTCCTGCTTTTATTTTCAAATCCTAGTTAAAAGCCAAAAGTAAATAATCATTTAATTACTCAAATTTAGGACTATAAGATACCATCTACAAAGCAGCAGAATTTTGGTAGTTAAATGCTTTACCTGGTTACATTTATCTGATTCTGAATTAAACATTTTCCTAAAAAGCTAAAGGGGATTTAACACAGAAGCACTGCCTCTCTTTTGCCTCTCCTCTTTAGTCTGATAAGATTAAAACCAGTCTCACTGCAGCAGTCCAAGGAGTGTGCCAAGAGAAAATGATACAAGAGATACTGCAATGGCAGCTACAAAAGTGTAGCTTAAACCTTAAAAATTATCAGCCTTCATTTCAACCCATCATTAGGAGAACAGTTAAAAATGCAAGAGACATACCAATTTCTATTTATACAGCCTTCATATTTCAATCCCTTGGCACAGGTGATAAAAGAAATGCTTCCTAGATAAGTAGAAAAAGGGAAAGGAAGGTTTATGTTGACCAAATCTGGAAATGGATGAGAATGCCATGCACCTGCATTTAACCTTGGTCATCATTTGAACTTGATGCCAGCCAAGCACAGGAGTCCCTGCTCACCACAAACTTACCTAAGCTGCAGGACCGATTGGTAAATCCACTGAAATTGGGCAGCATTCTAATTGCTATGACTGGAAAAAACCAGAAGATTTTTAAAACATTAGAAAACAGGATGGTTTTAGAGCTGATAAGTCAAAAGATAATAATGTCAGGTAGTTTCAATATGCGTACAGTTGAAATAAAATTGCTAAACCTACTTGAAATCAGTCTGACACCAGTCATTTTTTACAGCTCTATGAATTTTAATCAAATCAATATGCCAGAAGTAATGCTTCTCACAATTAATTTGTAAATGTAATTTACTTGGTACTTTTTTCCCCTGTCCTCTAGATGAAATGAATGATCATCAGAACACTCTTTCTTATATCCTGATCAACCCTTCTCCAGATACAAGATTAGAGCTGAATGATATAGTGTAAGTTAAAGCACGCACATAAAAAATAGTCACAAAACCTGCAAAAAAAAAAAAAATGGAGACTTCTATTTAAAGAGACATCTAATTATACTATATATGTATAGACTTAACATACACATATATAATACATATATCTGAAATCTTATAAACCTGTTTATAAAACTCCTCTTACTCTGCATTTTAAATTGAAAAAATCGTAACCAATGCTACCACAGGAACTAAACTAAGCATCTTCAGAGTAAGTCTCTAAGTCTTGCTCAGGTCTTTATAACGTCACAACACTATGTACTTACTCTGGCTTGCAGCAGGTTGTTTAATAACAGCTGTAATTTCTGTTTGTAGATACTTGATCCGACCTGATCCATTGACTTATGTTCCAAACGCTGGACCCAGCCGAAAGAACAGCTTCTGCAATACAGTGGGACAGGACACCAGGGAGGAGACACAACTTTGATATGGAACTCACCACAACATTCAGAGACAATTTTATACACGTGTTGTTTCCACTAACCGTTTTGCAAACTGAGGGGTACATTTTATTCAGATTTTGGAAACAAAATGACAGTGGGTAAGTGACCAAATGCACAAATGTGGTGCCTAGAAACTCTGATTTCAGGGATTGTCAGGTTTGTGGCCTGTTCAGTATGGCACTTGAACTTTGTCAGCCTAACAGAACAATGACACCTGTTGCTATTTAACCCATATGAGCAAATGTCAGATTCCAGCACGTTTTGCTTAGATGCTCCTAAGCGTATTTATGCAGCTGGCAGCATGTCAGTGACTGAGCTTCTGACCAACATCAGATTATCTGATGCCCACAGAGAGACAATGCCTGATTTGTAGTAGCAAATATGTTAATACCTAAAGCTGACAACAAGGCTTTGCGTGTCAAGAATTCAGCCTTTGAAATAATTTTCAATCTCAGCCTGTCACCCATTTTTATTAGCACAGATTAGTTTCAGTCCATTTTAGCCTCCAGGACCTGGGTTTTTGTTTCTTGGGCTTACACAGATCAGGGTGAATGACACAACCTCGTCACACTGCAGAGGTTGACACTGAGACACATCAATGAAAGAAGAGCCCAGCTGCAGGAAAGTCCCTCTCATCTCACACTGGCAGCCCCCTACACTGGCAGAAAACTGGGAGGTTACTGTGTGAAGCTGCATACAGTGGTAGCTCAGGTGAAACACAACCCTTTGAACCTTGGTGAGTTTGTCTGTAGAAGCCTGAGTAGATTATAACACAAAAGTCAGAGCATTCCTTGAGGGAATGATTCCTATGACAAGCTCTTAATATTTTCATGAATATGCTGGAACTACAGTTGTCCAAAGCATTTCATGCCCAGTCATCCAGATTACCCAAAAGTGATACATTTTCACATGAAATTATGTATCTTATTGAAAATTAAAGAAATTTATGAGCCATTCCACAAAACGAATGTAATTCCACATAGTGTGAAAAAGCATTATGGATCTAAAACCTCTGCTTCGGCATGATGTGCACAGGAAAGCATCTGCTAGTGTAAGAAGCAACTACAACTGGTCAAGCTTTCTACAGAATTAAGCATGTCTGCCATGATCTTCTGAGATCACTGTCACCAATGGGGAAGAACATACTCAAGGTTTTAACCCCCCTTGTGTTAAAAGTATCCACATAGAACTAGTACAAGTACTTTAACAGGTAGTCTAATATGGAAAAATTGATTATTCTCTGAACTCCCTTGATGTCCTACTTGTACAAAAAAATCATGTTTAAACAACAAAAAAAAATGTTTATGTTCTCTTCTATATTAATTGGTAGAAGTACATTCTATTTTTGAAACAGAAACCACAACCAAGTTGGCCATTAACTCAGGATGTGGGCGTGTTTGTCAGCATTGTAAGGATACTGAAATCAAGTCACGAATGACAGCAAACCTGCTTTTACTTCCTGCCTTCCTCTTAATGATCCCAAGGTTTAACAATTCAGTGGTTCTGCTTAGAGTCCATTATTGCTCAGTGCTTTTCCACAATTTAGTCATTCACGAGTTTATTCACAGGTAAAGTATTTCAGATGGGCACTGTGGGAATCAAAGGAACAATTGAAACAGCTGCACAGACCGAAGTCTGCATTTTTTCAAGAAACAGCATATGGTACAGGATCTTGTCCAAGACCTGTCACAGAAGTTACCTAGAAGAGTTTGCATGTGCAGTGTGAATAACTTTTCTATTTTTAATACCTTCAGGGAGAAGACTATTCCAGTTGAATATTTTTTTAAAAATACAAGTTTCTTATAAATGTTCACTCCAAAATAATAGGAGGATCTGTTGTTTCATACTGAAGGCTTCTCTAATGGAGTCTCAAGGAGGCAGAGAAGCTTTCAGAACCATGGTTATCCTTCAGCAGGCAAGCTGGATACTCTGCTTTTAGCATGAGTCACAGTTCACAGGAATCCCTGTGTGTGTGTGTGTAGCACACACCACTGATTTAAGGACCCTCTGGCAAAAGGATCCAGACTGAGGGCTTGAGTCCTCACATTTAACAGCCCATAAAGCAGCAGAAACAAGCAGTCAGGTGTGTCCATTTGCCCACTTAACTCAGCAGAATTGCTGCTTAGCTAGATTGGAATAATAGCATCTAATGTGACCTGGTATTTCTCCAGGCTTAATGGATTTCTAATTGCTCATTAGCCCCAGAAGATTTGCTAAAACAAACACTAAGACAGCTGGAGACACTTGAAGTCCCTAAAATGAATGCAAGGCAATCTTTATGAACAGAACACTTAGTTCTCTTTGAAACCTGCAGGAAGACAAGCTAGGTAGTAAAAACTATCAACAGCTTCTGATGAAGCAGAAGTTCTAATAACTCATGAGTAATGCACCACAAAGTTTAGCTGTTCAGAATAGTACTGTCTTTCATGTTGAAAGCAGAACAGGTTTGCTTCCTCTGGAATATCTTCACATACAGACTGCCTTCTAGTGGGGTTTTGATCTTCCAAGACCAGCCTAAGCACCACTGCATTAACCCTGAAAGAGACAGTATGCACAGTCCCTGAGGGGTCAGGGAGGTGATTCTTTAATGGTCATCCTACAAGGATGATTGCCATAAGGCAAGCTTATCTTCACACACTTTTTTCTCATCATGATTATCAGAAATGTAGCACAAGCCTAACTGGACTGGAGACCAGACTGAGGAACAGGAATCTCAAGGCTCAGTGCTGGAGAAGGGATGATGAAGTTCTAGAATGAGCAGGGTCAAATGACTTTTGAACAGAGGAGTTTGAGCAGGCAGCAGTCACTCAGTAGAGAGAGAAATGTGGAGCTGTGAAAAAAAAAATATTTCTATCTGTGCTTAACTGTATGTATTTTTCCTCCTGGCTCACTTCTATCAAGAACCCAAAGATCCTCCTCTTGCCCAACACTGCCTTAGCAAAGCCCAAGCAGTTTGGTACCCAGAGTCACAGACCCAGAGAGGGAAGTGCTAGCTGATAATAATTGCTTCATTCTCAAGGAAATGTCCAGCAAAGCCAGACCTACCTATCAAAATGTGTTACCTAAGCTGCAATAAAAAAGTCACAAGAACTCTTTCAATGGCATGCAGTGTGTTTCCTTAACTGTTTCACTCCAATTCCACAACACATGTGAATCCACATACAAAGCAAATAGCATAAAGCTCTTGAGTTTTTAAACCTACACTGGAATGAATTAGTGAAGTTGTGACATTTTGTCTCAGAAATTAAAAGAGTGGTTATTTTCCAGCATAGATATTTTCTCTCTCACAAACAACTCTATACCACAACTACACTTTAACAACTTCAAGCATACAAGTACATATTACTGAACATTGCACATCTTTATTTACTGATGCACCAAAAAAAGCTAAAGAACAAATAAATTTTAGCTTCAGCAGTGGAGGAAAACAAATGACATCAAATGCAGCAGAGGTAACATGCAGTTCTCTGGTTTCTAGAGAATTAGGGCTGAGAGCAACCATTCTGTAATTCTGGAACACCAGCCACTAAAATCTGGAAATGAATTAATAACAGGGAGCAGCTCTATGCAGGTACATCAATTTGTACATCAGGGTTATAAAAATACTTCAAGGCATTTATAAATGTAGAATTTATAAAACAAAGCAATATATGTGAAACATGCTTGCATATTCTTGATATTCTATTAGAAGCAACCCTACCCAGCTGGAAACAATGTACAATGAATAAATGTCTGAAGAGCAGCACTTCAACATTTCAGCCAGTGCCTTATGCTTGGTACAGAATATGCACTGCAGGGATACAGGGAAAGAGTTAATATTAAGTTATGAGAGATGACCCAGACTTTGCTTCTTGAAGCTAATTGGAAATATTAATGACAATGTTGTTATATACTTAATTATTGTCTCCACTGGTAAAGCAAGGATGTCAGAAATGGTAACTCAACAGGAGTATAAACTCCCTAGAAGCTTAAGAAGGCAAATATTTCTACTTCATTAAGTTAAAACCAAGCATTTGACATTCCTGTGAACTAAATGTTCTACAAAATCCAGACTTTAAACTGTTATGATTTGGAACTGGCCCATGCCAACCATGGGAGAGACTGGGAGGCAAAGTAGGGAAATGAAAGTATAAATACTACTTCATGTACATGAGGTATCTCAGACAAATTGGGGCATCCTGAATGGGGTTCTGCAGAGGGCTCTGGTACCTTTAAAGCACACAGGTTCAACATTAATGATTTGACTAGTCACTAACACCCGCACTACCAATTACTGATAATAAGAAAGCTTTTCTCAATTGCTTCCTAGTTCTTTCATCCTTTTACCAGTGTTGGCTGGCTGATGAACTGGTTCATTTTCCTGGCAAGTCTATAGCTTTTAATAGTTCTGGTATTTATTCTTGCTAGGAGTTATAAACTCACTGCTTCTGTAACTTCTGTACAGTGGTGAGGCAGACACCACAGACTCCAAACAAGAGTGAGGGATTGGTATCTTTATAGCTTTTTATTTGTACAGCTGGCAAGTTAATACAGCTGATAGTGCTGCTTGTGCACTCAGCTTCAGGCTGTGGTGAAGCCTCTATTACCCTATTTTACACAATCATAAAATCATTGGGGTTGGAAAATTCCTCCAAGATTATTTAGGCCAACCTTTTACCAAGCACCTCCCTGCCAACTAAACCACAGCACTGAATGGCACCTGCCATTTCTTGTGACACCTCCAGCAATGGTGACTCCACGACTACCCTGGGCAGCCTGTTCAAATGTTTGACAGCTCTTTCCATGAAGAATTTCTTCCTGATGGCAAACCTGAACCTCCCCTGCTGCAGCTTGAGGCCATTTCCTCTCATTCTGTCTCTGGTTTCCTGGGAGAAGAAACCAAGCCCCTTCCTATGACCTCCTTCCAGGCAGTTGTAGGGTGTGAGAAGGTGTCCCCTGAGCCTCCTTTCCTCCAGGCTCCTCATCAGACCTGTGCTCCAGGCCCTTCACCACCTTGGTTGTCCTTTGGGCTCACTGCAGCATCTTAAAGTCTTCCTTGGACAAGGGGCCTCAGAACTGGACACAGGATTTGAGGTAAGGCCTCACCAGAGGGACAATCCCTTCCCTGCTCCTGCTGGCCACACTATCCCTGATAAAAGCCAGGATGCCCTTGGCCTTCTTGCCCACACGCTGGCTCTTGGTCAGCTGCTGTCAGCCAGCACCCCCCAGTCCTTTTCTGCTGGGCCCCCATCTTCAGGAATTACTGAATAACCTGGAAAACTTCATTGCCATCCAAGTTATAGGAGAACATGTGACAGTTGAGTTTGTTTGGTTTTATTCACTTTCATGGGTTGGTACTACACAGCTGTGCATGACATGGTGTTCCCCACCCAGGTAAAGGCAGCAGATTTCAGAGATGAGCTGACTACATTGTTTAATGTAGGGCAAAGGTGTCAGCTATACAAGATGTCATGGCTGCTATCAAGTAATCAACATATTATGTCCAAAAAGACTCATTTTTTAAACACAACATCCTATAAAAGTTAAAATTTTAGAAAATATTGAGAGACCCAGGAAAGCCCTGAGGGAGTGTTGTTGTTTTGTTAGCTGTATCTTTAGAGAGGTAAATACAAAAAGATCTTGAAAGTCCAGGTGAAGAGGTACCCATTTGAGATAGAAAAAGTGTCCCATGTAGGTGTTAGACAAATAATAATACTCCTTAATCAAAAGGTTTAAGACCAAATTCCCATAATGGTGAGATGCATTGCGTGCAGTGGCTGCAGCACAGGTTCCCACTGTCTGTCAGTCCTGAGTGGAATGGAGCTGCACAGAGCACAGAAAGATTGCACAGCAGGATTCAGGGGTTTCTTTATTGAACACAGTAATGCACGTTTATAAAATGTCATCAGGGATGTGTATAATGTACACTCACTTTCTCACTTCACCTCCAGCTGAAGTGTTTGGTGTTCATATGATTGACATTTTGATTCCCATGTGCACCTGACAGAGACTTGGACTGAGACTTTCATCTTCTGAGGTTAGTAAGCATCATCTTATTTTTTACTTAACTATGAGGCTATTTTGTACACAGCTGAATGCCCTAAAAGGTAATTTAATATATCGCTAACAGGACAGTCTATTAGCATTTAATTTTCCTCTTTTTATTGCATCTCCATGATAATAAATAAATTGTCATGGAGATGTAATAAAAATTGTAAGTTCTTGTGTGTGAGGTGTTCTTTGTGTATATGATCACAGTGACTAGGAGCCACTGTGGGCACTAACTGAGATCTGGGAAATGCTAATGTTAGATTTCCTGAAGAAGCAGTTTCTGCCCACATTTCTGGCACCAATTCCCCAGCACAGGATATCACGTATGTTTTCTTCTTCAGTCACACTGGAATGCCCCACGAGTATGTTTAATGGTACATAGGCAAATTACATCTGAGCAGTATAAAATTAACACATTAACAACTTCGTTATTGATGAAAGAACAAGTTGCATTGCATCGTCTTTGCTTTTTCTTCAGTAGGGTTGATATGGTCTCTCACTGAATTTGAAAACACTTTAAACATTAATTGATGCTTCATCCAAAACTAAATAAGGTGCCAATCAGTATTCACTCAACAGAGAAAGGCTTCTTCATGGAAGAAAAATTCTTTGAATTCAACCTAATACAAGACCTAGGCATCTGATTCAGGATATCCATAGACCTCGAAAGTTATTACACAGATGTTGTGTAATAAGAAAAGAAAAGATCTGCTGCTTTGCCCATTGTCAGAGAAAGTTCCTGGGATGCTCCAGGATGGCCCTTTCTCTTCTAACACGTGTGTTTCTCCTCTTGCAGTGTTTCCCAATAGAGCATTTGCTCATGTGGCTCAATGTGATGAGATGTAATAATTTGATTGTAGGCACAAGGAGAAAATGGGACCTTGTGTATGTTAAACAGTGAATGAGATGGTACTATTTCTACTCCATTTGCATTAAGACAAAACCCTACATAAACGTCTTCCAAATGTATATGTTTAATTATTAAAGAAGCGTTGACAATTTTTGCAGCCAGGTCTCCAGAGAAGACGTAGCCAGTTCCTGAACAGAAAGGGTGGTAACTGTTACCTGGGAATTCTTCTTCTGATATGTACCATTTACTGTTTTTATTCCGAATAGGGGTGTGCCCTTTCATTAAATGGCCTGTGAAATAATTCTGTGTGTGAGGTGGGAGAGGCCTGAGGAGCTTTTCCATCAGGTACACCGTGTTGACAAAAACGTCAGTGTCTGTCTTCATAGCAAACCTCGTGCCACTGCAGTAAGAGGCCACCCACCTCATGCCCATCAGAGTTTTCAGAGTTAAGTTGTTGTAGGTGTCCAGGAAGTCCTGTTGGATAATATCTCGATACTGCTCGCTTTCTCTCAGCACCACGTCCTCCCTGGCGCCCTCGGTCTCGACGCCGAGCATGAAGAGCCGCACCAGGCCCGGCACCGCGGTCTCGTTCCCCCAGCTCTTCCGGATGGCGTCTCTGCGCTGAAGCTCGGCTGCTGTTGTTGATATCAGCAGTACCAAGAAAGGGGTTTGACCTTTACACTTCTCTGCTTCGTTAATAATGAATGTAAATGGCTGTGCCGGAGTGGGTGTAGCTTTATTCCCAGGTTTCTCATTTTCAGGCTGTAGCTCTCCATTTTCTTTCCCTGAGATTTGTTTGAAATTTGTGAGTATTTTTTCAAGCAGACTCTTTTCACTTTCCATGGGAAGATCGTCACTTTTAGGCAGAGCAGCAAGGTGACGAGAAGTATAAAAATAGGAAATCAAATATATTGCTGTAAAAGGGATGGCAAAAACCAGGAAAGTGCTTCTCTTGGTGCATTCTCTAGGAGAGAAGAATCCACTACAGTGGCGCATGTTGGCAGCCGTGAGAGGATGCACAAGAAGAGCAGCTAATTTGTAATTGTTTTCCTCTGTGACACAGGAAGATAAAAGCCGCCTTCAGGCTTCTGATTCTTCAGGATTCCTTTCACTATGCTATTGTTAAAAGAATCCTGTTATTAAATTTTAAAATAAATTGCAAAAATTTTTATCAAAGACAAAAAAAACCTTTAAAAGTTCTTTTTAAATTTTCATGTTTAAGAGAAATACAGTATGATAGAAATAGTAAGAAATAAATGAAAATAAGTGAACTATTAAAAGTAATAATTTCATCAGATAGAACAGAAATTATTCAGATCTGTATTTAAATATTGAAATATATGTAAAATATAAAGACAGCTTAACTTCCTGTAGGCTTTACAAAAACTTATCACATAACTGAATCATCCAAAGGTAATGAAATATTATAATATATGAAATATTATGATATTTTGCCTTCTATTAATTTTGACAGTGCAACTGCATTAGATGAAATCTTGGTTCCACTGTGGAAAGAACAGAAACTTCTAAGAAGACTTTTCTAAGAGGCAACTAGAATATTCATGGTTGTAATTTGAGTTACTACAAGATTAGTAGAATATTCATGCTGCTAAAAAGCAAAGTACCTATGTCTTCAATAATAATTATAGTTTATCTTATGACTTTTTAAAATGCCAAGAAGCTCTCAAAATACAATACTCCTTTTCTATTAAATTTTTTCATAGAAAAAAGAAAAAATGCTTACCCACAATAATTATGCATACCATTAAACCAAAACAATTGTAATTATGAAAATTATTTTTCTAAAACCAACTGTGTAGCAAGATGCAGTGTATATTAGGTTACTTTGGGATACACTGGTTATTCAGGTGCACATGTATTTAACTACATTCAGATTTTTTAATTAGTTCATATGTGCTAAACTCCCCCCCATAATTAGGCCTTATTAAAATAATAAAAAGGAAGAAAATTACTGCAAAGGAGTAGAGAAAAGCAGCAAAGTAATTAGAAAACTAAAATTAATATGGTACTCTTTCACTACACTCCTGTTACCTTTTCCTTATTTAGTAGAAAAGTCAGATTTGAGAGCTCATGACTGAAAATCCACCTCACCGTGTTCTTATTCTACCCTACCCCATCACGGATTTTGGAAGGATATAAAATTCAGAAAACCAACCCATCACATCGTAGCAATGCTTTGATATTTTCCCAAATTCTTGAGGTAATGAGCTTTGAAGTGCAGTCCATTGAAGGTGCTCCCACAAATGGCAAATTTCTAAGTAATTTTTTGAGGAAATGCTAGGTTTGTTTGAAGGCTGCCAGAAAGCACGAGACAGAGCAGATTTCATCCCAAACTGCCAGCTGGCCCACAGATCACTGCATCTCCAGTGCTCAGCCTTGGCTTAGCTAAGGCAGCTGTTAGGCAGATTGCTAAATGTCCATCAGAGGGTGAGCTGGGAAGGCAGGGAAGAGCAGGAGGTGCACCCACCTAGGCTAAGGGCAGTGTCTCCTGGAGAGGAGAGCTCAGGGCTCTGCCGTGTCCTGCAGCCCTGCTGGCTCAGCACAGACTCACCCGTCCCTTGGGAAGAGCTGTGCCCTGTCCCAGGCCCCACCTCCTGCTGGCTCCCAGAGGTGGCCCTGGAGCCGGGGAGATGAAGCAGTAACTGTTCCACCCCTCCTTTGAAACCTCTATTGGATTGCAATCCCTCGTGCCACTGTATTTGGAGGATGAACTTGGGCAGCTCAGTGACATTTGCTCTCAGTGGCTGTAAAGAGAAGCAGAGATATTGCAGTTTCTGTTTGTACTGGTTTGTTATTGGGTACAGGTGAACGAAAGCCATCTCAAAACCACACAAGAGCAGAGAGCTGCTTGGCCTCCCTCCTACCTGCACCACTTGGCTTCCCAGAGAACACAGGCAACCCTTCTGTGGAAACTCATCTAAGCATGTCCTGCAGAGGGGTGACATGGAGCAGTGCTGGAGAGAAGAGAGTGAGGAAATAAAATTATCTTGATATGTATTGCTGGAAAGATCTACACTCAGTTTTTCAAAATTTGAAACAAGATTTTTTAATGAGTAAAAGACATAGTATGTGATCCTTAAAACCACTGTCTGTTACCATGATTACAGCAATTTGAACAGCAAAGGGCTTAATTAACTGTGAAGAGAATCAAGCACTTTGCATAAAGCACTGAAGAAGTATATTAATAACAATCGCACATATTTAAGGAGCATATGGAATTAATTTAGGAAATGTATAAAGTATTTATCTGCTAGTGTAGTGTAAAATCTTTGTATATGTCCTTTTCTGATTTAAATTATGCCTAGACTGAGCTAATCTCATCAAACTGCTAATTCTACACAGGAATAGTACCTTTTGTTTTTCTTTTCCACTGGATTTTTTTTTTTTTTTAAACCAAATATGTGAAAAATTGAAGAAGAATTTTAGGTTTTTTTCTTTATGTAAGTGCACTTTGGATTTAAAAATAGTCTCCAAAGAGGAGTGAACTGCAACAGCTGTCCTAGAATTTGCTTGTCTCTAGTTAACTGCTACATATATTTTTTTTCTTAAAGTACATACAGAGATATGGCTGCCAAATAATTAATCACATATAAACAGCACAATTCCCTCTGTTTTTATGGAAGTGAAGTGCAATAAAAATTATCATGGGACAAAAGGGGAGCACACTCTCTGCAAGGAGCCGAGAATTTCTTGTTAGTCTAACAAAAGTGTCCTATCAGAAAATAGCTACTAGTTTAAATTGTTAACAGCAAAAGGGGAGTGAAGAAGGGAAAAGAGTTCTACACACAGTCCCTGGTATCTCCCT
The DNA here is from genome assembly GCA_013400435.1 of Pycnonotus jocosus. Taxonomy (NCBI): domain Eukaryota; kingdom Metazoa; phylum Chordata; class Aves; order Passeriformes; family Pycnonotidae; genus Pycnonotus; species Pycnonotus jocosus. Next base: position 50,661 of record VWYP01021191.1, on the reverse strand, counting down.
CTCTTCTCTCAGCTCATGTTCACCTTCTTTGATGCTCCTCTGGTGGGGTCCTGCAAGTCAGTGGCACCAGCTTTTCTCAAGAAGGAGATGGACAAGGAGGGGGATTTATGGCCAATCTCCAGTGCCTCCCAGTCTGCACCAGTAGGAACATCCTGATCCTGATGGCAAACAGTGTCTTTGCTACCTTTTCCTCTTTCCTTTTTGGTTCTCAGTTCTGTGTGAAGCCTGATCTTATTCCACGTGCTGTGTTGACTTTGGGGATTTCCTCCTTGTTTGACCAAATGGCTGTGGCTGAATCCAGCTTTATCCAGCTGCCAACAGTGCAATCTCACAGCAATAGGTAATTAGTGACTGGTCACACTTTTCCTCAATTATCATCCCATATCGACATTCCTCTATACTTCTATTTCAGGGCCACAAAAATGTACTCAACAGAGAACTGCTATTTACTGCAGAAATAAAGACAAATAACCAGCAGGTGTTGGGCCACATGGTTGTGGAAAGCTGAAGTAATAGAGTAACAGGAATGAATTCACTGCACAATTTGCTGTTCCAGTTTTAAAGTGCTAGAACAAAGCTTCAGCCCCTCTCCTGTTAAGTGACCTGATCACACAGATCCATGTGAACAAGGGTGTGCTTGGGAGCACAGTACAGAGAATAATATAATAATGCTACAGCAATCTGCCATCTTGTGTCTGGATTTGTGTTTGTTTTGGTTTGTATCCAAGGGCTCACATGGGAATTTAGGAAAGGTGCCAGGTGACAAGTCTGCCTTAGAAAATGCCATTCTGAAAATGCCATTCTGGTGGCACTGGCACAGAACAACACTGGTTTTTACCAGAAAAGATGCTGAGCATTCTGGACCAGTAATTCTGAGGGAAGATGTCCTCCACAGCTTTAGGTTCTTTGGCAGATTCATTTACAGAATATAAGTATTCATCTAGGTAAACAAAGTGTGAGGTTGAGAATGAAAGTTTGTTAATTGTTGGACTGTCTTCAGATGTCTGTAGAGAACTACACAGAGACTTTAGCATGGCTTTTAGGCCACAAACCACCCCAAAACAGTATCAGTTTTAGCCATGCCATTTCTGATAAATGTCTGTATGTACCTCTCTAATCTGTATGTAAATAATTTAAGCCTCGTAACCTTCCAAAGCATCTATTTAATATAATGCCTCATTACTCTATTTCCTGAACCCAAACTGATATTCCATATCAGCTACTTGAATTCACTACCTCTTAAAGCACAGTTTTCTCTATGATAATTTTTCCCTTGTCCCTTGTCAGACTTGACATGTTTGCTGAACTTCCAACCACTCTCATTCCTCCTCCTCAGTTCTTACCAGTGGATTCTTGTCTCCCGGAAAGGACAAGGGGGTCTCCTTACCTCAGGTGAAGCCTTTCTCTGCTGGGGGAGGAGAATGGATGGAGAATAGGATTATTTTATGTCTCTTCCAGGCTTCCTCCCTGTTTGTACACTTTGAGAGACCCTTTTTTCGGTTGTTTGTTTTGTTTGGGGTTTTTCTTGTAACTATTAGATGTTGATCCACGTGGTCTGCTGTGTCAGTAACAGGTAGCTCATGACCTGCTCCATGCTGAGACAATTCCACATGGCTGGCCAGCTTAGCCAACAGGCTACCTGTGTTTCTCATTGTCTCAGGCAATTTCTGTTTTCCCTGCCCATTGACAAGCTCATTTCTTTAGTGCATGAGTCCAAGTGCCTTGGGAAACCCGGGCCAGTATAGAATTCCATGTTCATAAGAAACCACAGCCAGGCAGTCTGTGGCTCTCAGACATTTGTACATCCCCTCAGGGCAGTTTCATCTGCACTGTAGCTCCTTAGCCAGTGATTCTGCCCCACTGTGACAAGCACCCTGTCATCGGATCCCTGCCTACTCGTCCAAGGATGTCAGCACTGTTATGTTGGTCCCCTTATTTCTGGCAAAGCATTAAGCATCTTCAGTGAGCTTACACTGCTTTTACATGGATTTTGGAACTGTTGTACCTTCCATTACAATCACTTTAGCCCTTTCCTGAGTCTGGCTTTAGAAAGCTGTGTGATCACCATGTCAGCCATTATCACTGCAGATAGAGCTCCCACCATCCTGCTGGATTATTTCTTGCCTATATACTACATCACTGAAGATATTTGACTCTTTAAAGATATTCAGAAAAGTATCATTTAAATAACAATGCAATAGTTTAATAGCTTAACTAAATGATTTGCATGTAATAATTTAAAGACAGAAAGAGGTGCTTGTATCCTAAATTCTCTTCTACATCTATAGATGGGTGCTATAGATGCTATTTATAGGTGCTATAAATTCTCTTCTACATCTAAGCAAAGGCAACATAGGTAAAACTTTCCTACATGAAGAAGTATGGGGGTTTGGATTGGAAGGGTTTTGTAATGATGCCATCTTGTGATCATCAAAATGACACCGTGTGCAAATAGAGCAATGTTTCATTTTGGCTATTTTATGGTCAGTCAGTGAGTGAACACACAATGGCAGCACTCCAAACTGATGGCATCGGGTGCCAGCCTTTGTCCCCTTTCTTTCCTTGACCCAAAACTGTTTCCCCATGGTTAGGTTTTCATCACCAAACACCCCTTCTCATAGTTTATGAGTGTTAAAATCCCCACAAACTCAGGGGTTGCTGCATATATGGAACTGGCTCTAGAATTTTCTTTGAAAATTATACCTCATCCAGAGCCTGCCATCCAGATTTATTTAGGAATTTAAACATATCATTTTAACAGAAAAAATGGGTCTTTGCGAGGACACTACTTCACTACACATAGCCACTTTATTGCATTTTACCATAATTAACTATAATTAACATGTAGATAGGGCAATGTGAAAAATTCAGTTTAAGATCTGGAATCACCAAGGAGAGAATTTATATTTTAACACAAAAAAGGCAGCTTAGAGGTTGGAAACATGAGATTCAATATTTGTTTGCTGCAGCTGTGAGCTGACTCTGAATTCTTAACTAAACTTATCATGGGCACAAGAACCAGGACTGCATCACTTTTCTTTATTAACTTTAGTACTTGGCTAGTTTTTTATTGGAATTGGAATAAATTAGAACAGGTATTTGTATTAGGGATGTTTGGCTAATTTATATTTTATACTTAAAAGGTGTGACAATAAGGAGTTACTTAGATCAGTTACAACAAAAATTAACATAAATTTAATTATGGGTGTCTATGTGTGAGTAGTTCATAAACAACTAGTCTGCAGGATTAGTGTCTCCTAAAGCCTTACGTGGAGTCCTGTAAAAGCTGCAGGATGCTGAAGTCTTTCTTGCCTCATCTCTTGGTTAATCATGAACTTGTGTAATTTAATTCAGTTAAAATGACATTTATAAAGCTTCATTATTTGCTAGAACATGAGCTCCTAGTTTTGTCTCCACAGGGGATATGCACATGGCAAGTCCTGAGCGTTTCTGTTCATCTGCCACTGGCAATAATTCCTTGGGCTCATTCACTGCAGGGACCAGGAATGTTCCTTCGCCAGTGGAAGCGTGTGGGTCTCATGTTCTTCCATGCATGGACTCACCACAGGAAACCAAAACACAGGAGAGGAAAAGCAGAGCCCTCCCTGGCTGGGAAAGGCACTGAAGCAGCTCTCTCCTGGGGAGAGTGCTACCTTCACCTCCCTGTGCTTGCTGCCACGTGTTTTAGCATCACTCTTCTGCATCAGGGATGAGCAATGAATGCCCCTCAGATCTCCAGAAGATGAAACCAAAATGTCACCTCGTTGGACTATTCTGACTCAGGGGTGAGCTCAGGGGGAGGTGGGGGGAAGCTGGCAGCCTTTCCCACACAGCTGCTGCTGTCAGCATGAGCAGAGGCACTGCACAGAGACCCTGAGAAATCCCTCAGGTTGCTGTGGGCATAGATTAGAGTTTAGCTGAGACTTTCAGTTTTAACTGCATAAATCTGAATTCCAGTGCATGTGCTGTTGTGTTTGGTAAACAATTTCACTATCTAAAGCTGTGCTGACCCCACTGGAGCTTCTAGGGTTGTTGAGAGCTACCTGATCCAGGCACAGGTTTTACCATCTCTATTTTTAGGTTTGGGGTTCTTTTCTAAACCTTTAAAGATAAGCTGCCATAAATGAGGGGAGAAATCATCTTCATTCAGGGCTTGTAAAGAAAAATATGTGAAGAATTGTGTCTTACTGAGGAAACGATGCCATGAATTCCACACAGATTAAATCCTCATTTTCAGACAATTCCAAATACCAGCATAGTGCTCTACTTACCTCTCATCATCTAACTTGGCCAAAGACATTTGCAAATCCACATGTGAAGGTGTCTGGTGCTCTGGCATAACTGTTTCAAAACCACACCATCATGTTCCATTTCTGAAATAATGAGAAGATGCAAAGAGCAGGGTTAAATAAAATTTAAAAGCGCCTTTACTTTCCTGAGTGAGAATATCTAAACTAAACCCTTCACCTTTCTGCCAGACCCCCAGGGATTTACTCTCAGTCCTGACAGTCAAGAAGGATCCATTTAGGAGACATTTAGCAAGCTGTCATATATTTGCCACTCCCAGGCAGTTGCACTGTCTCGTTTGGACAGCTTTGAGCAAAATGGGCCATAAGAAAGGGCAAAATTGTGGTATGCAAAAGGTACTTCAAAAACAGGAACTTCTTACAGGTGTTCTTAAACCCCAGATACCTTCTGAGCTGATTTGTTTAAGAAATTCTGGGAAGGAAGATTTCCCTTCACATTACAAGGGGAAATAATGTTTTGTACTGTGTCTTAAACCCTCCGTTAGGCTAAAAATAAGCATGCACCACAATGATCATATTAATCATACTGGACTGAAGGGTGAGTATAAACAGGACTCACTTTTCCGGCACTCATGCAAATGTTCAGGTTACACAGTAGCAAGAAGAGTTTTCACTGGGATAAAATGTTCTACAAGCTGTACCTTGGTTATACATAACCAGTTTAAAGTATCTGTATGTATTAGTTCAAAGAAGAAGTGATAATTATTCTGTGGGTGTAACTGGTATTCCTTTACTGGGGCTCAGGCTCAGCTGGGCCCGTAGATGGTGCTGTAACATCACTGATAACAGCAGTGGCCCATGAGAATATTCACTCTTGTCACTGGCCAATACCCAGCTCACGTTACAGAGCAGTCCTAAAATCCACATTATCAGTCTCCATAAAACCAGCTGGTAGTACCAGTTCAGGTTTTATTGGGAAACTGTCTGGCTTACAGCATCTGAGTTTGCCTTCTCATTGTCCATGACTGCCAAATGATTATTTCCTAGGACAGATTGCTCTGAAAATACTCCACTGTAATAAAAGAAGAGGGGTTTTTATATTCCTGTAGGGGAAAAAAAATTAAATTGTCATTTTAGTCTGGGACCTAATCAAACATTACTTTTATGTCAGACGTCTTTTAAAAAGTAGCCTTGTGGCTACAAATTCTTATAATGTATCATGAAGTCTTTACTGTACATACTTTTGTAGCACTTTAAACATCAAATTAGAACAAGCAAGTAAATTTGGAGTATTTACCAATAAAGTTCATCAGTTCAGAAAGAATTTATGTATAAACTGTGCCAAGAAAAATGCATTTGTCTTCTATATTAAACAATGGGTTTAATATAATGACTGAGCTGATTGCATTGAAACGATTTAAGGGGTATTTCTGATTCAAAAGAAGTTTCACTTCCTTTGGACAGAGTTCCTGAGTTAGAAAACTCAATTTTCAAAACCACTTCCTCAAAGTTTGAAGAAAGTGTGTTTTCCTGGTCATCAAAGAGGGCATAGGAACAGACTGAGCCTTTATCAAGACACTGTACTCAGTGCATTGTACTTAACATAAGGAGATATTTTTCAGTTCTTTGATCACCTGTCAGACAGAGGCTTGAAATGAAGGATAAGATACCTTTTTCCTTATGTCATGGTATTTTCAATGGAGTAGGTTCCTAGCACACTTTTGTGGGATCCTCTTGACTGGACTGGAATCACATCACAGGAATTGTGTGAACTTGTTTATACAAGCAGAGTTAGTTCACATCATTTGTCAACAGTGGACAGGGTTTAATCTACAGTTTTCTCAAACACTGTGAAAAAGATCAGATGAGCCTCTAAAATATTTAGCTTTCAAATATGCAGTTAAACTGTTACTTCCTTGTCAAAGACTCAGAACCTTTTCATCACATTTCTGGATTATATAGCTCTGTTTTAAAGACAAGATTGTGATGGCTACCAGGAAATTATGTCAGCAACAGAATTGGAAGTTATGAAAAATTTATTACAGCATATTTGATGCATATACCTTTCCTAGGAAAGCAATGATCTCTGCGATGTTCTAAAATTAGTATACTAAGTGGTGAAAATATAGGACTTTTTTGATGTCTTGCATTCTTCTTCAGTTATGCTCTCCCTGTTTCTCTTAGTGGTTTCTGCTACACCAAATAATGTAGTAGCTGAAAAAAATGTAGTTTAAAATTGCCTCAAGGCAAGTACAGAAAGAAGTATTTCATGCATATGAATGAAATATAAAACATGCTTTTTTTTTTTTTTTCACGGAGTTCTAATGTTCTTCCATCTTCTACCACACCTTGAGTCCTGTATTTTGTTTAATTGGTCTATCAATCAGTTTTGTACTGCAGATCACTGTCATATATAACAAGAACCACAGTTTTGAAATGTAGGAGTTATTTGTCATAACATGGAAGTGGGAGAAAGAGGAAATCTACACTGAGCGGTGAAAGCAGTGGAAATCAAAATTGGTGATGCTGCACAGAGACTTTCCCAGCTCTCAGAATAGCACTTCATTGGGTATTTCTCTCATAACCAAAAGTTTCCAAAGGAAGAAAGGACAACTGCTCTCTGCTATCCTCAGAGGTTCTAAAAACCAAAGACTCCAACTCTAGAACTCCGTGACCACTCGCAAATTTCTGCAAGCAATGAGATATTTTCAGCCTTTGCATGACTCTCTGAAATACAACATAGCGTGGTACTAGGAATGGAAACAGAGAATTGAGAGCTGTAACAACACTAATGTGGGCTAAATTTAGAGATAAGCAGGTCATTGTAACTAGAGGAACAAGACCTTTGGAAAATATGACAATATTTTAACAGAAACTCGCTTATTCTTTAGGATTAGGATTGAGATAAAGAAAATCTTATGGAAGTAATAAAGTATTCTGTTGTTTTATCAATGGCAAGAATAACAATCAGTTGGAGGCTTCTAGCTAATTTTGCTGAATAAAGCATGTCCTTTTTCCAGGCTGCCTGCTCACCCTGCCTGTGCATGTAGGAGAGTCCCTTCATTTGCCTGTCTTGGTGCTGTCTCCATGGTCTGAGAAAAGAACTTTTCCCTTCAAACCTGACCAGTGGAATGAACCTGGCTTTCAAATCCCAGGATATTGCTTCACTTACTGAACCAACACACATGCACTTCTAGTTTTTTCTCCTTTATAACTTTTATTTAAGGGCTGAAGAGGGGAAAACTATCAAATTTCAAATGAATTTTAAAGGTTTTGATTGTTTATTAGTGGAGTTGAAACATTCTGAGTATAGGAAAAGTTTCCAGGACATTGTCAGTATTAGAAAAATACTTCAGGTGTGTTCATGAAATCCTGTTTATCTAAATTTCCTTCCTCCATGGTGTGCAGGAATGCAGCTTTTGTCCCTCCTTTCTTTCATATCTTGTTCCTGAAGTGTGGGAAATAATCAAAATCCCCTAATTTCTTATGCACAACTGTGCAAATTCCACAATTTGAAACAGTGCTTATGATTTCATTCCTTGCAGAAGCTGCCACAGTCACTTTATTTCCTTATAGAAACAGTTATATTGCAAGTTATTTAATCCTTTTTTTTTGTAAATAATAGTAAATGGTTCTTCTGCTAGACAATTCAGATTATTGCTCACAAAGGCCATCAAGTTATGGATGCACTAAAGTGCAGCAGGAATGAAATATCCACCACCTCAGAGCTTATGATGTGTCCTAAAATCTTGGAAATTTTAGTAGGCTGTGATGTATTTTGCCACTGCAAGTGACTTTCACAACTCACTGTGCAACAAATGATTGAACCATTGCCAGTCAGTTCCTGGGAATCAAAGGCATTGACTAAAATGCACTTTCTTGATCTTTACAATGCCATCCTCCCATGAGTAGAAATGCATGGAGAAGAAATCCCTCTTCAGTGTGAACTTCAGCAAGCAGGGTGAGAACTAGTTTGAGAAGCTTTTGAAATAGCCCCGAAAATCTGTCACAGAAGAATTACTTCAGCTTTAAGGTGGTGCCTGTGTGTGTCTGAAGGTATAAGGTAGGCTGTGGGACTATGAAGCTGTTATTTAACTCAACTACCATTTTATTTTCCTCATGCTTCTGTTTCCAGCTCTCCTTCATCCAGTTTTAATTTAACCTTTATGACTTGTGTAAGAATATTTATGTGAGACTGAAACCCTGGCCCCTGTTAAGAGGATTCATCCTGATCCCAATCCAGTGTTCTTAACAGTTTTAAATTTGCTATGGAACAAAAGCAACCCCAAAGGATCTCTTCTGTGCACATACAATAAAATGTGCAAACCACTCTATAAAATAATTCATAAACTTTATTTCCTACCTGTCTAACTGCACTGCGACATGATATACTTTACATTAGCTATTATTTCTGCAAATTCTCATTTTCTCTGTCAAATGATGCATGAAAGTGAGAATCACTACAGCTTAATGGAATAAGCCTCTTACCAGTGCTATATATCAAAGGCATCCCTCTCTGAACACCTAAGGACAGAGGGATCAAACGTTCCAAAACAATTTCACTTGAATTCACAATGGGTCGCTGGGTTTGAGGTTTTGCTGCTGCTGTTTATTTCTCCCTTGCTGTGGGGACAGTGGTCAGTGTTATGCTGTTATTTACACTTTACAGGCTTAAGTGGGCTGGGAGGTTACAGATAAGGAATGATGCCAAGAGGGACTCTCTCTTAAAGAAGCACTGGATTTGTCTCCATTGCTCAAGTTTGGAAAAGAAAAAAAGCGTGTTTGAAATAATTTATGTAATAATATCAATGACTGGTGTAAGAGCATCGAAATAATATAATAATATAATAATTAATAATTGATGAAATAGGCAAAAGGAGGCTGAAGGTAGTATTTTACATCCCAGGCTGTTGTCACATAGGCTATGCCCAAAGAACAGCAACACAGGTTTGGGGTAAGCTACAAGGAGTGGTGAGGCAGGAGAGGGGAGAGAAAGAGAATTCAAGTCCATGACTGCCTTGAGCTGGGCTGAACTCCTGAGCATCTGCTCTGAGCCTGTGGGGACAGTGCTCTGTATCTGCAAGGCAGACAGCGTGGCTCAGGTACCATCCTGGAAGAGAGGCAAAGAGGTAAATGAGGGATTGTTCCTTTCATTAACGAAAATCATAAAAAGATATTCCCAATTAACTCTTGTAGAGAGCAGAGGGAAGTCCAGGGCTGTGTAAAGGGTTTCAAACAGCACAGTAAGAATTAATTCACATATGTCCTCTCTTTGCAGATTGTTGAAAGCCAAACTTCAGCTGTCATTTTCTTTAATCATCCCAAGCTTATGGTGTGGGAGAAAGTGAGTCTGACCCAAAGTGTTCAGCTGGCTGCCTATCACTTCCCTTTTCAAAGTCCCACCTTCCTTATAAAGCTGCCTCTTAGCTCGATCTTTGAGCTCTGTGGAGACTTAGCCTATACAAACTCTGCTTCCTCTTCTTGGTTGCACCCTCCTTTGGATTTGATTGGTATTTGATTCTTTTTTCATGGGAAGCTGATCATGTTGACTTTCACATATTGACTTTCACATTATTCATACTTTATAGGGTGTGCTTCTTGTCTTGAAAAAAGAGCTGTGCCCACAACACAGTCTATGCTCCAGAACTTTTAACTTCAATCTAATTTTTTTTGCAATTTCCTGTTCATTCTGTGACACTGCATTTATCCGGGATGATTTTCTCTATCTTAGCAAATTCCAGCAGCATCCAGATGACTCAAAGAAAGAGTGAATTACTTCAGTGACACTTGACAAAGTTTGAAAAAAGCTAATAAGTATTTGCATATTTTTAAGAAGCTGGGCAAACAGATTTCAAAAAGTTTCTGCCTTTGCAGCAGAATAGTCCTTTACCACTGTGCTCATGAGTATTCAGCTCACAGGTGAAGCAAGAATGGGACAGAGATGGAAAAGTGCTGACAGAGGCAGCAGCACAACTTCCTAGGCATGAAGGGACAGTACAGCTGGAGGCACAGAACTGACATTAATCCATTTTTTTTCTTTGTGAGGCCATGAAGGTTTTATTTTTCTAACCCTTTATTCTCAGTTCAAAGAACATTTGACAAGGGCTGACTCGGTGAACCAATCTTTTTAGTGTGATTTATAGAATCACGTAATGAATCTTTAAACCTGGTGATTTAAATCGTCTCTTCAAAGTGTCATGAAATGCTGAATATTATATTATTTTCTAGTTTTAAGAGTTCTGAAGCAGAGAGCAAAACCAGCACTATGTGATGAATGCTATCAATTGCACAACACAAAATCAACACTTGATCCTGTAGGTTACATGTGACTTTGGACCCTAAGAAAAGAGGATCTGTAAATGGCAAATTCAAGGATCGTGCAACCAGATTAATAAAAAAGGCTGAGTGTGATCAGAGATATTAGCAATAAATACTGGAATATTTCCATCGTGTTTAATGACCCTACTTTGTCTATTTCAAACACTTCTGAAGTTTGCTATTGTATTGAAAATGATGAGTTATTTCCTCTCCTATACACATCTATTTATGTAAAGAAATGGCTGACAATCAACTCTCCTTTCAACAGCCACATTATCTCTACAGGAGCTGCTTCCTCTGCAGCCAAAGCTGCCTCACCAATTCAAGGATAACAAGGAAGAATGCTGGAATGAATAAAAGAACTGGTGCATTTAGCAGAAACCATGGGAGACTGGCCAAAAATACCAGTCAGTCCATTGTATTAAACGAGAAAAACAATATATATATTTGGGAAAAGGTGCAAAACTACTCCATCCTCCTCAGTACCTCAGGAAAATCCATGCTTGTCTCAATACCTCATCACAGTGTCATTGTAGCAGAGAGAGCACAACTCTTTAATCAACCCATTGTTCAAAGCCAGTACTGCTCACACCCCATTTCCTTACCTGTGCAACTCTGACTCCAAGGATTTTACCCTGATAATGAGCTCAGAGTCTCACTTCCTGAAAAAATACCCCAAAAAACAACAAAGTGATGAAAGCCATAAAATGCAGTTTAAGGGGCACCAAATTGTGGCCACAAATCTGTTGAATTGGCAAAGAGTGCAGAGAATGAAGCTCATGTTTCCTGGAGGATGTTTAGCTGCCTTTCACTGCCAACAAACAGATAATTGAGCCTGTTTTATCCTGGTTCATCTGTCTTTTCAGGAACCACACACCTGGATCAGCTTCTCAATGCAAGTTATCAGTATTAGCTAGCAAATAGAATAATGATCACATTTTTAAAAGACAAAGAGCATCCTAGTTTAGATCCCAATTTCAGAAAAAGGAGTTTTTTCTCTTTATTCTTTCTGCCATATTTCTCGCCACTGACAATAAGAGGAGTCAAGAGAACAAGTCTGGATTTGAACAAAGCTATCTGTGATATTTCCTGAAATAGATCCCATCCCTTCCCAGCCCTGTCTTCACTGATTGCTTACTCATGCTCCTTTCTTTCGTTATGGGCAGCATTCTTTTCCATTGTGATCACATAATTAACACTCATTATTTGTATTATAACAGAAACTCTGCAGTTAGATATAAACATAAGTGCTCTAAAATGTTGAAATCTATTTTCCACCTTTTACTGAATGTCAAATGACAGATTAATTCCATATAACATAGTGATACCCACCAATAAACAAGAATGTCCACAGAGATGTTAATTTGCATTAATATAACTGAATATCAGTTACATTGCTGTGTGTAAGGCACAGGTCTGATTTTAACTGAAAATGGACAAGTTATAGAGGAGCTGTGTTTTGTTTCATTTATCAATATGATAAGTTTGGGGGGAAGGGGAGACCAGAAGGAACCTACATATTATATTTGGCATAATAAACATATGTGATCAGAAAAATTCTTCGGAATTCAAGTAACAAACCAGTCAGCAAAAACCTTACAGGAGGATAAGCCTAAGGTCTGATTTTTCCTAGTTATTATTAGTAATTACTTGAATTGTAGGTGACAAAAGGATCCTATGTATTAAACAAAATTTTTGTTTGAAAATGCATCACAAGTCCTTGGGATTTTCAGCTAGGTATTCAGCTGGATTTTCAGCTTGCTGGATATCCCCCAGCCCACCAAAAGCCCCTGTGCCAATGGGGCTCCAGATGCTCCAACAAGCCTAATCCTGGTTGTTTGTTTGAATTCCAATCTCTGCCAGCTGAATCGTGATCAGACAGTGGCCACATATGCCCTTTAGGATTCCTGTAACCCCCTATTTCACTTCTCTACTTTTCAATTTACTTCCCCATCCCTACTATCAGCTACCTTTTTTGCCCCTTTCCACCTTTTTATCCACTCTGTCTCCAAATTTCTAATCAGCTTCTGCCTCTGGTAAAGGCCGCTAGAAACTCTCGATTCTCAATCAGATTACAAATCTCTTTCCAGAATTTCCATCAGCTATCCCAGGACTGTGCCTCCTCCTGCCTGGCAGGGAATGCACCTGAGGGAAGGTGTGTGCCTGCTCTCACAGGGGGCTGCCAGATTTCACTTGGAACTCCAGCAGACAAACATGGAAATCAATATTTCAAGGAGATGTAAATCTTTCTGTCAGGAGCTTCCCCTCAGCTGTGCCCAGGTCTCTGCCTGGTTCTAAACAAAGCCTTTTATCCTCCTGCCTTGCTCCAGGCATGCAGGCAGTGCCTCTATCCTAAATCCAGAAATAAGGAGTATGGTTATAAAGCTGCTGTTTCTTTCCCTGACTCACTGCAGTGACTAAACACTGATTATAAAAATTTTAAAAATGTAGAGATTTTCTTTTTCTCTATCCCTCTGACTTCAGCAGGTATTTATCAGGTGCTGGAGGATGTGCAACAAAGCATTAGTGTAAATTAACCAGTCTGAAGCAGGAAAACCAGTTACAGGCTCGTCACCTGAGCTGATCCCAGTCTTGCTGTAAATCAAACCCAACAAACAATAAATAAAACTGAAGACAGAGGATTCCCATTGCTTTACAGTGTTGGATTTGGTGTCAAGCACTCAGTGCCTTGCTGGTATCACAGTGTGTGATCCCTTCATGCCTGTGCACAGAGATCAGCAAACACGAGGGCTCTGCTTCACCTCACAGAAACCTCATCTGGCATTTGGGATGGAGGGTCAACATCACAGTGAGGGAAATCTGTACAAACCTTTGGGTTCCCTGACTTCAGGGCAGAGGGTGGTGAGAAAATAATTAGGGGAGGAAATGGCAGCTGGCACCAGAAAAAGAACACTTTAATAAGGGATAAAAGGAAATAGGGACGGTGCCCCCAGAGTGTGCACAGTGCCCAGGAGAACTCCACGGGGGAAACCAAGTGAAGAGAGAACAGTGAAGGGTCCAGCAATGTAAATAACCTCAGGGAAGGAACATTCCAGCAACAAAACCAAATAAGGAACACACCCAGCCACCAGGGGAACAGAGCTCAGGCTGATTACCATAATAACCTCAGGGGCTGCCGGGTACAGGGCTGTGCCTCGGCCTGGCTGCGAGGAAGGGAACCCACGGCCCTGGAGTTCCTCCGGCTCACGGTAAGCGGGAGCGGGCTGCCCTCGGGCCCCCACGGGACAACCAAGGGGCAGGGGCAGCAGGGCAGTGATGGGAGCAGGCAGGAGGGAAAGCAGCTCCCTGCACCCGAGGGTGCTGCTCACTCGTGCCCCTCTGCTGTCCTTTGTTATCGTCTCACACCCTGCCTCCTGCTATCCTCATCATTTGCATCTCACTGTGGCTGTCACTCTTTTACCCCAAAATAATCTCTGCATTACCTGAACATGAGGAAGAGCTGCTTTTCTCCCAATGAGTTACCTGAGTGTGGCTCACCCCTGGCTGGGTTCGAAAGTGGAGTGTACTGTCAGTTCTGACAGGAGAGAGCTTTCTGTGGTCACTGGAAACAGCACAAGCAGTCTATTAAATAAAGTATTACATGAATTAATTTGTATTCCTAAGCGTACCAACATGAATGTCTGGCGAGCCAGGACAGTAATTAATAATATCTGTAAACAATATTATTTGTTTTGATTACATTCATAACTCTGAACCGCCACTGATGGAATTGCTAAAGTAAACAAGTTGGGGTTTTTTTTTTTAACTCTTCCTCCATGTTCATGTAGCCCTGATTTCTTCAGCTGCTGACATTTTATAAATGTCATAGTTTATGAGGAAATAATAAAACCCCAGGTAACACCACACAACACCGTGACCTTTAGCTGAGGGATTGCTCTAAGTTCTTTAGTAAGCTCAGTAAAGAAATTTGGAGGTGAAAATTCAGGTTCTAGGAAGTAATTGAAGACTTCAAAGGTCACAAATTTTCTGTCAGTGAGTCAGACTCAGAAATATCATTCCTTTTCTAACCTGAGGCTTGGGATTTGATTCTGCTAATGATCCACTTTAGCAACAAATAATAAACAGCTTAAACGGAAAATGTGGAAATTCTCATTATTGTTTGAAACTGAATTTGTTTGTAGTGACCAGTCTAGTCGAACCTAAAGGCATTCCCACTAGTGGGGTTTTTGCCTAGGAAGTAGATTTTGTGAATATTTCCAAAACAATATTTCCAGTAGATCCTCTTAACAGGTACACATTGGCATTTAATGATCCATTCCCAAAGCACTGTTAGAGAAAAATGGATTTTGCTGATATTTAAACAAGATTATCAGAATCACTTTGAAGATATTTGAATTTTATCGTAGTTTCAATAGGTGTTTTGACATTTGAAGGTGTTATCATAACTTACCTGTCATGAAATTTGAAGAAGAATCCTCCTCTTCCCGTGCGCCCCTGCACAGGTATCCCAGCAGATTTACACAGATTTTTAATCCCCAGACCTCAAAAATCGAGGAGAGGGCACCAGTATAGTTTATATTGCCTAGAAAACAGAATTGGACACAGAATATCAAGCTCTTTAGATTTTATAACAGGACAGACATTAAACCACTTCTCACCACTAAAACAGTTCCATCTAAAGCTGCATGAAACGTGAAGCTACAGAAACCAGCAGCAGTAGAACTAAAACCCAGCTAAACAATTAATACTTAGCCAGCAAATCACTATGGGTAGAAAAAGAGAGATAAAAATGAGCATATTGTATGTAGGTACTTGATAAATTAAGCCAAGGCAGTGCAGACTTAACTGCAGTGATGGAGCCACAAAGGCAAGAATAGTCACAATTTTTCTGTGTGCTGCATTTGAAATAAAAACAGCAAGAACCAACCATTCTCTGGGAAGCTGTGGGAATGGAAACTTTGTTATAGCTACTAAAAGAGACATTGGACAACTTCTTCCAAAATGAAGCATTACTAATCCCAGGAAAGGCAGAGAATATCCAATGTAAATGAGACATACTTTGTTGCAACGACATAAAATTTCATAGAGATTGGTGACACTGGAAAAAGTGAATGACAGTGAATGGTCACTGCCACAGGACAGTTTTAACTTTGTTCAAATGGTCTTAAACGTACAACTTGTGCTTTAATACTCCTAGGATGAGAAAACATAAAATATATCTTTGGGATAGAATAGGAAGTCAAATACACTCAGAACTTGTCCTGGGCAATCACTTGAGCATGAGCTCATGTGAGAGTTGTGGTTTAAGTCACTGAGTTTCTGCAAAAACATATCAAAAGAGATATTTTCTTGCCTGGATGCACAGCTCCTTCCTACTCCAATCATGACTTGCAATAGGTTAATTCCTCACTTTCAGAAAAAAGTGGCAATACAGAACATAGAACAAGAAAGTAATTCACACTCGCCTCAGCCTGAGGTTTAAATGCCTTCACTCAGCTCCTAAAGCATCTTGATCACGATTCAAAAACTCCCAACAATTGACAAGTGGTGAAATGAGTTGTTTGATCAAGGCCTGAAGTCAGCACTTTGTTGCAGAGTCTGCCATCTGTTCCTCACTGCCATGCAAGGAGCACAGCAGCTTGCAGCTGGAATGCTGGGAATGGTGACACTGCTGGCACACACACCCAGAAGCACTATTGCTGGATTGATAATTTGGGCAGAGAAAAGGAAGCCTGTGAGCAGTTTGCTATTTGTAGCTCCAATGAGCTATTTCAGTTAATGGTGTGAGCACTGGGGTCCCTGAACTCTCAAAGTCGTGCTGCATTTAGGTAAGAACTGCGAAGTCACTTCTAAAATAAATATTTTAAAAATTCCAAAGTATTTTTGGCACATGGAGAAACAGCTCAGTAGTAGGCCACTTCGTAATTCCATAGAGAAATTTTAGTGTTTTGGTGAATAAATGCATCCTGTAGATATTTCCAAAAAAAAACCCCCATTGCCTTACTATAACTGTCTCTGAATGGTAGTGGTACCATTTTGTAACATTTATCACAAAATATCACAAAGCCATCAAACTCACCGGCTTCCTGTGTCATGCACTACAATCTCCTGATGCCTGATTTGTAGAAAGAAATTTTTGTAAAATCTCTCACTATGCTAAAAATTCCTCTTCTAAGTCCTTCTCCATTCACATTTTATGAGTGTCACTTTTTTGCAGCTCACACTTTCAAATTTATTAAGTCTGGTGTCTTTTTTTTTTTTTTTTTTTGTCCAAAGCCACAGTTTGTGCTTAGAAAGCTTTTGGATGTCACTGCTGCTTGGATCTCAGGAAAATGATCTATCACTACATTTCAGTCCTCCACCACCTACATATATAATGGATTTTAGAATAAAAGATTCATCAGAAAAAAGAGTAGATGAAATCACAGATTTTCCTGGTAATAAGGGAACTCTTGCACTCACATAGAATAATTTTAGGGAAAAGCCTATTTTATACCCAGATATAACTCTCTCCTCCTTAAATCTTGAAAAAGAAATTTGCTATTCTAGTTACCTACTTTTAGAAGTAAAATCCACAGAAAATTACAATTATGATTGTACAATAAACAGCATTACTACTGATAAATAATGTAGACTTTGCCAATGTAAAAAAAGCAATTTTTTAAACTCAATATGCAATGATTATGAAAGACAGCATGAGATTTATCTCTACAGATTTTGCAGCGTGACTCATTCATAATAACCTTTAATACCCTCCAACAAAAATCTGCTAAAAATTATTCTGTCATAGAAAAGAACATTTTAAATATGCTTTGCACATCTAACAGCAATTCACGAATTCATCTTTTCTAGAGTCGTGTTTTGCACTTGTGTTGGTCACCTTAAAACACATAAATTTGTGGTGACCTCGCAGACAGCACCAACATCGAGACTGTGACTGAGCACAAGGATTGCTGGGCACTGGCAAGGAGGAAGAAAGCAGATTTCTCATGTAGAGCAGCATCTGGAAAGTCTTAATTAGAAGTTATTAGGAACCTAATCTGAGGGTCATTTAGGAAAGGTCAGGTGAAACAATTTCAAAGAGGAAACAGAACGTGAATGCCTCTCTGCTTCCCTCTCCCATCATTAAGCACTCATTACAAGATGTGATTAAGCAAAGTGTTTGAAATCCTGCAATGAGTTCCCTCAGTCTGTGCAGCAGCTGGTTAAAGCTCGTGCTGCAGTAGATTGAGCCATCTAATGAGATGATCTGATAAAGATTTCAAGCAGAAGGAATTCTGTACTTCAAAAAATCTTCAGAGACTGAATTTCATTCCATGTTTGGATTTAAAAAAAAAATATTTTTGTTTGTTTTGTTTTGTTTTGTGAAGAGAGAACATGATGAATTCCTATAGAAACCCTGAAGGAAATTATCTTTGTAAGGGGCAGGGGTCAGGAAACTGGAATTCCCTATTCAAGATTCACTAGTAAGATAATCTGTTCAAGCTATTTCATCATAGCTGTGGCAAGAACCAGGGGGAAAACACACCTTGTTCTCACTCTGGAGGAAATCTTGCAAAGATTTGCTGCAACAGCAGAGCAGGGCTCTGAAGCAGCATCAGGGAGACCTGGATTTTCCTGTGAGCCATCGAGAGGTCTTAAGGTGGGGAGATGGAGGTCTGCTAACACAGCTGCTGCTAGGGCTCCTGGTTCAGGAGGCTGTGGAGGGAAGGGGAAATCTCTGCTTATCTCCTCACTGACCCGTTAAATCCTTCCCTGATCATCTTTGAGGATAATTTCCAAAAGTTGCTGTGGTTTGTAGGAGGCAATGGTTTGATTCCCCAGTGCAGGAGGGGTTTGGGGTTTGTTACTGCAAACGAGGCAGAAGCTGCTCTGGGGTCCCCTGGCATCACCTCAGTGATGGGTGGATCCCTCCATGATGGATGGATCCCTCCGTGATGGGTGGATCCCTCAGGGATGGATGGATTCCTCCGGGATGGGTGGATCCCTCAGGGATGGATCCCCTCAGTGATGGATGGATGCCTCAGTGATGGATGGATCCCTCAGTGATGGGTGGATCCCTCCATGAGGGATGGATCCCTCAGTGATGGGTGGATCCCTCCAGGCAGGATCACCTCAGTGACACTTCTGGCTGCAGCAGCTTCGAGCTGGGGCTGTGAGAAACACAACCAGGGAAGAGGGGAGGACTTTGGACTCCTTCCTCAAGAAATCCTTTAAAAAAAAAAGATGTCCTCTATAGCCTGCTACAGGATTCTAAAACAGCCTTCAGCCTGCTTGGCTGCCAGTGACCCTGGTCCCCATTTCCTGAGCCCTGGGAGAGGGATCACCCCACAAACAGCACGCTCCTGACGGCTCCAGGCACAAACCTGACACAGCAAAGGCTCCTCAGAGCTGGTGCTGCCCTTCCTCCCCAAACCCACTCTGCCCTGACACCAAATCACACATTCCAAGCAGCTCCTCCAGTCTCATGCTGGAGATGGAATGAAGTTACTTCTCTTGGGAGTTACTAATTTCTGCACAAGACACGAAAATATTTAGAAGAGCAGTCCTAAGAAGGGAAGTGTGTGCTGCTGTCCTGTCTAAGTGCAAGGGAATGTTTTTAAGCAAGTTATATTTATTTTCTATTTTATTTTCTATTTCTGCTACATTAAACAATCCAAAGCAGTTCAGATTAGCTCCCACTTGCTACCACATATAAAAAGTTCAGATATAAAATTGAAGGAAACTAAAAAACAACCACTTAATCTGCTCAAAATTTCTTTTTGTAATATTGTAAGGTTTTCAAACCACTTTACTATAAAAATGTCATAAGTAACTGACATTAAAAGTTTCATTTAAAAAAGAAAAAAGTAAAGTTTTTAAAGATTAAAAAAATTATTTTGCCTTTCTTCCAATTTTCCTCCAACTAGAACAAAAATACCTATATTTTTATGTTCAGCTCCATAAACTCATCAATACAAACCTATGGAAAAAAGCTATGCAAGGAGCTGACATTCTCCTCAGCTTACTCATAATTTATAAGGAAAAGAGCTTTCACTGTCTCCCAAACACAACAGCCACTTCAGTACACATCATTGTGTCTGAAACAGTGAAATTACTCAGTCTTGCATGCACCACTGAAACAGCCATCACTGCTAAACATTGGCAACAATTATTTTTTGAATGATATTCAAAGATAAACCAAAAAATATAAAAGTCCCAAATCAATATAAAGATTCTAAAAAAGCCTCAGCCTTTGGTTAAGAGTTTTCAATTGCTGGCAGCAGCAAACTTTTTCTTTTCTGGAGAAGCACCTTTGTCTTTCTCACAATTACCTTAAGAGCTGTATTCCATCTTCCTCTCCAAATGATAATTCATATTTCCAGATTTTTCCTCACAGCTGTTTGCATAACAATAATTCCACTTGACGAAGGCTCTGAGAATTTAAAATATGGTTTTGCTCTGATTCTAAAAGAAAATACTACACACTCCATAAAGGAAATACATTTAGCCAAAGACAATTTGTTTTGCTTCAAGCATATGATTTTTTAACTTTATATTTGGTATTATAACACCAAATATATCCTATATAATATTATGCTATATATATTCAACATATAGGAAAATACATAATATTGGTATTATAAGCTAAAAAAAAAATCAAAACTGATTCACTGAACCAGCCTGACAAGCTTCACGTGGACAAAGTTACTGTTAGTTCTTTCCTGTCATTCTTAAATATTCTGCAGGTATCACTGTGTGAATGTCAAAGCAAAGTGCCACAAGAAAAATGTTTGTCTATTCCACACAATGCTGTTATTACATTGATTTTTTCCCCCAATTTCCTCTGTTTTGGAAATCACCTGAAGTCCTTCATGTTTCAAACATCACACCTCACATCTGAGTGACAAGAGTGTCTTCCTCACAGTGTTCCTTGTCTGACTTAATACAAAAGCACCAAGATTTTGATAGTGGGAATGGCTTTTCAGTAAGAGTTACCTTAATGCATTTAAAGCATTTTTAATGGTTTGTTATCAATATTTATGTATCAACTAGATATTCTATAAATATCTATACTTACCCTTTCAAAAAGCATTTGGATTCTTTGTTATTCAGGGAGCATCAGACACTGATGTACATACACTTATATTGACTGTGCTCCATACCATTCAGGTATGCCACACTTTTTATTTATTTGCAAACCCTGTGCAAATTCAGTAGTCCAGGATAAAGGATTGTAGGAAACTGAGCTTGGTTTTGTGCAAAAGCACCAGCTCGGGCCCTTATCCAACAACACAGGGAAAGAAAATGCATGTTATGAACAATAACACTCATCTGTTTGCCTTAGAATTATACATGAGAAGGGAATTATGAAAACTTACAAATTTGGAATAAAACAACCCCAAGTTATTATTAAGCATCCTCCTTCTTCTAGGACCTGCCCATTAACTATGCAACCTGCCCATGGGAATATTCCAAAGATTCCAGTTCTCTCAGTGCCATACACCAAACCTTACATATTGCAGCAGTAACCTATATGTCCTCCTTCAGCTCTGTCTAAAGCTGGCCATGGAGTGCCAACAGGAAATCCAACTTAATTATTTTATTGCTTTGCTTTTTCTTAAGCCATTGGAACTTTGCTAGTATCAGTCATTCTGCCTCTCAGGGCAAAATCCTTACACCAAGACAAGATAAGATTCATCCTTGAAATGCTAAATATTTGGAGATTCTACCATAAATCAGGAAAACCTTTCCTTCCTCCACTACCCTTCACATAAAGATTTACAATGGGCCACAAATGAGAGTGTGAGCACAGTCTATAAAGGTACAGCTCCTCATGGCAGCTTTGAAATGTTTGCTTCTTTATCCACAACAACCTGGAGACAGAGGATGCTATGTTTCCATGTACAGGCTTCTGACAAAGATGAACATTTTGGTCCCACGGTCACATCCTCTACTTCCACTGTTCTTCCAAGA
>VWYP01021191.1:0-29069 GCA_013400435.1 Pycnonotus jocosus | reverse complement strand
CTTTTTTTTTTTTTTTTTTTTCATTAAAATCCCTATTTCTACCTAGTGCACTTCCATCTGTCCATATAGTTTTCTTCACGTGCCTGTCCACCTCTTCTCCAGAAATACAAACTGCTTTTTCATTTGGCTGCTGTACTGCACTTTGGGAATGTTCTCCATTCTGCCTGAAATGTCTTGGATTTTCTGTTATACCATGAGGACAAGCCTTGATGCCATAGTGCTGTCCCACAGTGAAGGATTAGGACCCTTTGAAACAGGTCTCTCTCATGTCTGTCACAGAACAGAAGCCATTTGCTGGGCAGAAGATGAAACCAACTGGACTGGGAATGATTTGTTCCACAGGATCTCTCAATGTGACCAGTCCTGTCACAGTGAAGATCATTTCCAGTTTGCAATCTAAACAGTGATTAGGCACTCCAGAGAGAATGGCTCATCAGATACATCCTTGGGGTTAGCAGCAAATTCAGAATGGTTTTAAAAAGGTCCAGTGTTCACTACTTGGGAGGAGAATTTCTCTCTCTTTCAGAAGGACAATGAGTGCACTCCATGACCACTCATCTTAATGATGAGAGGCACTCACTGCTTCAAAACCCCAAGAATCTTATTTCTCCACAGAAAGCAAGGCGAGTGTTCTATCAGCCTCAGGAATTATAATCCTGTCATTAATGCTTTTATCTGCAGAGTTTAGGCTGCTTTATTTTATTACACATAAACCAGCACATCACAGGTTTGACAGTGGTTGTATTGAGCAGACAGACACACATCTTCTTTTAGACAGAATAATGAGAGGTTTTATGAAGGAGAGAGAGCTCATTTAGGAATTATGTCTGAGGCTGTATTGCAAAGTCTTGTCTGTACGAGTACATTAAAGGCGATAAAATATTTAGAACTACTTTAATCAATCTATTCTTATCTCTAAAAGAAAAAGAGAGGGGGGCAATTCATGCAGTTGGTGCTTCATGGGAAAGAGGTTTGTTTTGATGTGTTCTGTTTTGTTAACCTCCCTCTAGTTAATTCATTATCTGTTACTGAAAAGGCCTCTCACAAGATGTGGTAAGAGATCTTCTCCTGTAAGCCAGGCCCAATAATTAAGAGAATGAGCTGCCCTGGGCTGATGCTACCACCAGTATCAGCAACACTTCTCTGTGTCATCTACTCAGGATCTTACAGGGGCAGCCATTTGTCAACCCTTTCTCTTAGAGAAAAAGAAAAAATAAAGTGGGAAAAGGGCAGATAAAGTAGTGCAAATATTGTGCAAAAACTGCAGATAAAATAAGAGAGGACACTGACTTCAATAAGAGGGTTTTTCATTAGCTCTGGTAAAAATATGAGGGTTTTTTTCATTAGCTTCAGTGGCAGTGCTTTTATTCTTAAGCAGATTTTACTGGAAGAACTTCTGCCAAATTCACCTCTATTTTAACTGAGAAAGACTGGAAAAAGCAGTTCCTTTTCCTCTCATTTGGCTCATTCTCTTCCAACGATGTTTTCTAGTGTTTAAAACTCATACTTTTAAATTTTTACTCTATATTCCCTATTTTTATTAATTTTCACCAATGAAGCATAATACACTGGATTTTCTATCCAAATATTGCTGGATTCTCTTCCATGAAGAGAACTGCTGGATTCTTTTCTATGTGACAGAAATGTTTTAATGGCAATGAAAACCATATTTTTGTCACATTAGAGCAAAGCATGCTGTCTCATTAAGGCAGGGGGCTGAGAGTGAAATGATTGGGGTCATTGAGCAGCTGTGGGCAGATCATTCAGAGCAGCCTTCCCCAAGCCATTAAATCAGACAGCCAATTTCGATTTCACATGCACAACCTCCGTGAGAATCAGGTCAGGCATCTGCAGTGCCCCTGTCCCAGTGTATCCCACATGCTTTGGGAGATAATGCTCATCTCTGTGACAATATTTCTCCCTGTCTAAGATTAAAAACGTTTGGGGTCTTTCACAAGCATATCTAATGTGGGTTCACTAATTAATTTAATGCACAACTATTACTGAGTTATTAAACCTCTTGAGGATCCACAGATGAAAGCTGCTAATGCAACTGTGTCCTTAAGAAGCTGGTGCTGAGAAAGGTGCAGTTGTTGGAAGCAGTTCTAATGAGGTTCTAATGAGATCTCAACATACATCCCTCACTTCTCTCTGGGTAGAATAATCCATTTGGATTAGAAAAAGAATGGTTACAGGTATTTCCTCTTTCATGATTACAAGTAAAAAGGGTGAAAACATCCTGCTCACCCTGTTGCTGCAGATTGTGACACTGAAGGGCTGACAAGTGCATTTCTGTGTGAAAGAAGGCATTAAAGGTTTAGAAAGATTAGAGAAGAGGCTGATTTAGAGTGTAACATTATCCTCTGACCTACCACATATAATGAGTAATGTGCTCTAAAATTAGAGAGCATGTCCAGGCAGGATGTGGAAAGGTTATGTCTGAATGATGCAGCATTATTAATTGCTGACTATTTGAGGCAGATTCCAAGAGAAGGACATTTCCTGTGTCTTTTAAGCTCTTTGTCTCCCACTTTCTACAAATATGCAGTTATAGAGAAGAATATTTTCCACAACCCAAACCTGCTCTGTGCTCCTGATGGGCCAAGCCCAGCACTGCCAGCCCCTTTCTGCAGTGACTTGGTCAATAGCTGGCTTCAAATCATATTTAGTCAGCTTAACACCAGAATACCGTGTGACAATTCCACCAGTGCTGTGTCCCTCAGCATCCAAACACTGGGTAATTGTCACATCTGACAACCCTGAGATGAAACTACTAGCCTCACTCAATCACAACTGCATCTTTGGATGGTTTTAATAACAAACAATAAAAACCCACACCCCAAAAAAGAAAAAAAACCCAAAACACCCCCCCCCCCAAAAAAAAACCAAAAAAACAAGCAAAAAAAAAACCCAACAAAAACCCCAACCAACCAACAATTCAAACTCACAAAACAAACAAGTAAACATCCCAAACAAGTCCAGAAAGAAACTGGTCAGATATAAAAGAAACTCTGATGGTAGTGCTAAAAATTCTGTGATGAGGGAGTGCCATAAAGTAGGAATTGCCATTTTCATTCTGGAGTGCAAGCAAACTTTAGATGCATGCCACTGAATTTGGGGGTTTTACACCCATGGCCACAGAACTGTCCAGTTGTGCACTTGCAGACTTAAAAAACCCCAGGGGAAATACAACAAGTACAGTTTCTTTGGATCCCTCACAAGCCACTGAGGATTCTGCATCCTGTGCCCCAAAATTTAAGGCTGAAAGAACATGAGATCCATGTTAGAGGAAATTTATTAGTATCAAACAATGAGAACCTTAATTTTCATATCTTGATCTAAAGAATGTTTTTAAATGGTGATAAAAACCCCGAAGTCCATAATACTGGATTCAGTACAATAAATCTCCTTGCAATGATCTACAGATAATTGAAAAAAAACCCCACCTCATCAATTTCAACAAAATGTAAATCAGGCTTGAGTATATTTGTGGATATATAAACTCCTTTGTATCTATTTCCATAGATATGCATCTTTTTTTATCTGTATTTTTATTCACTCAGAAGATGAAAGAGGTGGGAAATGCTACTTTCTGGAATTTTTTTCCCCATTCATTTTCTCTCTCTTGCTAATCAGTTCCCAGTGATCTGACTGTGAAAATATCACCTTATTTTTCACCAATGGGACTTTAATTCTGAATACAGCATCACAATCTGGAGTGGGTGGGGAAAACTCAAAATCACCAGTTCTGAATGCAAAAGAAATCTCAGACATGCCAGGTCCTAATAAAGACCCCCAGCCTTAACAGGAATGAGGATTCTTTTCCTTTCACGAATTCTTTCATTAATTAAACACTCAACCTAACAGGTCACACAACCCTAGAGATGATACTTTTTCGAGTCTACTGCCTGTTTTACATTCAAAACCCACAGAAAATAGTGTTTTTGCTTATGAGTTCACAAAGCTGCTGGCATAATGGGAATACAAAAGCGAAATGAATGCTCTTTCCCTGAGCACTGGGGTTTGCATAACGTGTTTTACATATTGAGCAATACAAAGTGATATTTTTAATCTCCCCACAAAACACAGGCTGGTGTTCCCAGTTGCCTTATGAGCAGTTCCAGTAGCATTATTGGAATTCTACATGCATGGCTGGCTATAATTCAGATCAGCTGTTTAGAGCCTGGTTTTCTAGGTGCTGGTATGAAATCCTCCCAATTAAAAAAAAAAAAAAAATCCTACCTTGAAAACCTGAAAGATTAGGTCCAGCTAGGCAATAAAAATCTAATTGAGCAAGAATTGAGAAAGAGAAAGGATATAATGAAAAGCAGTTTGTGTCTTCTTTTTAACGCAGAAATTCAGCTCTGCTTTGATTAGGCATTCAAACAGCTCTGATGGCAGCCTGGCATTCCCAAACTAACTGGAAAAATAGAAAAGATGGGAGCAATATGATTGTATTTTAAAGCATAACCTCCTAAAATCCACCTCATGCAGTTATTTTTTGGGTTGTTGTTTTAGCTTGGGGTTTTTTGTTGTTGTTTTTCTTTTTTCTGTCAGAAATATTTTATGAATAGAATTGATTTCTTTAGAAATATGCCACTAATGGCATTTTAATTACATATATAATATAAAACAAGGCTAATTAAAGATGGCAAAAATTGGCTTTTACCAGTGCTATCTTTATACAGCAATAGATAACTGCAACTTCACCAATATGGAATTTTAATTTACTACTGTCCATTTTATCAAGCACAGTATAATTTTGTCAGATGTGATTTCCATTACAGTTTCTGCTGTGCACAATAAACCCGTTATCACTGAGAAGGTGAAATACATGCAGGCTCACAAATTGGAAGATGCTTAAATCTTTGTCCCTAAATCTTTGCATTTTGCCAAATTTATTTTGTAAGTTTATTAGTGGCAGGAAGTGTAATTCTGCCTGTGTCACTGCATCCAACACGACCAAACCCACGGCCTGAACACAGCACTTTCAAAAAATGCTTTCTTTTCAAATACTTGCTGTGAAGCCCATCTAATCTAGTTTAGGAAAAGGGAAGACTTTTCAGCAGTCCACTTGAAAGTGGAGGAGCGTGGAAATTAGCTATCAGCAGGAAAATCAAGTGGTTTCTGGATTTTCTCCATGTACAATAGGATGAAGCAGCACATCTGTTATGTTAAAAACAAAGTAAGGCAAAGATCCAACTCATCAGCACACACAGCAGCCCTGCTCTAATGGGGGTGAGGCTGTTATTGATGGAGCAATTTATTTCTAAGGACACATGTGAGTTTGCACTTCCTAGATAGCAGGATTTAATAACAACTGGATCTCCTCACAAGTAATTGAACACAATTCTGTCATTTTTATCAACAGGGGTGTTGATAAAATAATGTTGTCATGTTCCAGTTCCAAGGAATGTAACATTAACTTATTATTACCAAATAGTCTACATC
Source organism: Pycnonotus jocosus (assembly GCA_013400435.1). NCBI lineage: Eukaryota > Metazoa > Chordata > Aves > Passeriformes > Pycnonotidae > Pycnonotus > Pycnonotus jocosus. The sequence continues at coordinate 23,618 of VWYP01021191.1, read as the reverse complement.
AAGTTAATGAGACCTAATAGCTGAGTTAAGTGATAGCACTTAGTATTTATGGCATCATGCACTTATACTCCAATTCTGCAGGCTCTTAATTTGCCTGTAAATGCTTTGTTTGGGATACTCTGGGATTTTCTGCTTTACTGCTAAGAAGTGAATATAGTTTCCTCAGGCCTCAATGAGTTTAGTCAGTTTTAAGGAAGCTTTTTGCCCTCCCTCACGTGGCCTCAGTGTTGTTAAAGGACAGGGTCTGTAAACTGACAGCCTTTGCCATTTCTGAGCTCTTTCACCCCTCTCCAGCACACTGTTAATCCATCACTTTCCAAGGATGGATTGTGAGGCTCTGCAGCCAGACATTCCCAGCAGCACAGCTAAAATACCCCTGCAGGAAATCAGGCTTTTCTGCACAGCACAAAGGACACAGGATGGAAGCAGCAGCTTTTCCTTTAGCATTTGGCACCTCTCAGGACTTGAGCCAATGCTGAGGCTGGAGATGGTTCAGCAAAGCTGTGCTCAGAACCCAGGCAGAATTCACAAGAAATGCAATGAAAGAAAAGTTGCTAACCAAGTCTGGTACTGCCTGCTCTCACTAGCTACACGGAATGATTATTTTTAAAAAGGGAAGAAAAAAACCTCAATACAATAAGAGGACACAGAATTGGGGAACAGCTGAGGTTGGAAGAACCCCCTGCTCAAGCAGGGTGACCTGGAGCAGGTTTCATGTTGGATCTCAGGTGCTTCACGGATGATAAAGCAGCAATCCTGCAAGCCTCTACACTTGTAAGCCTGCTGAAGACTTTAGGATCTTTGCAGATTTCACCTAAGCTCGTCTCACCCAACTGTTCCCTGAATGAGATAATTTTATAACCCAGGCAAACACTAGAAGTAATTCTGAGAACAGCATGCTAAAAGGAAAGAATTCTGAGAAAAACATGCTAAAAGCAAACCCATACATTGCTTTCCCAGGATGAGCAAGAACCAGTTAATTACACAGCTCCCAAATGTCATCCTTCTGGTATTTCAGCTTGCTTTGTAAGAATGTTGGCTTCTTCTGACTGACTAGAGGTGAAGGGTCAGGCTTTGCCATGCTCCATATACTCATCAAAGAATAAAATGTTAAAGTGTAAACACATTTCTGATCATCACAGTGCACTTGGGGGCTACAGAAGATGTGTCTAAAGCCTTACTGGCTGCTGTGAGGGGGGAATGAACCTCCCCCTAAAATCAGAAGATCTGGGGACCTGAAATTCAGCATTCCAACTGTTGTCCCTATCTGCAGCCAAGGACTGACCCAAGGACAGTGTTATGCAGTTGGGCCTGAGAACTCACACCCTGTGGATGTCAAAGCCTCAGAGAAGCCATAGGCAAAGGCTCAGGTGCTGTAGAAAAACTCCTCTTAACATCTCACTCCCAAAATGTGGAATGGAGTGGTTTCCTGCAAACTATGGAGAGGTAAACCAGGTTTGCTGTTCCAAGGGGACAGCAACATTTTGCATTTATTCTGTAGCCATAGGGGTATGAAAAATAAGTGTCTTCATTTACATTTGCTACAGTGGATATTCCCACAGGCCTGACTAAGGAAAAATTGTTGGAGTAATGAGACCATTCCAAAATTCCATTTCATTTCAGATATCCTGTATTTCCAAGGGTAGGCTCTTATCACACATGTTTCAGAAATCCTCATCTGCATACCCATGAAACACCCAAGTCAGAGCTATATACAACAGTTAAGCAACATAAAAACAAAACTTAAACATTTAAGTCTCAATAAATAACCAGATGTGTTTAGAACATACACTTAAATTTTCTTGTCACATGGTCTCCAAAATCTGCAATGATAAGAACAGGACCAGAGCAAAGCCTGAAATGCCAGATTGATTTAATCTGGAAAAGTGAGGATTGCTGCCTTTGAGCTTTGATGCAGTCTCCCAGTTACACCTGACATCTGCTTTCACAGAATAAAGTTACCTCAGAGTGATGTGTCTATGGAAATTTCTGACATAAGGTGCTCATTTAGGACAGCTAACATTTCTGAAACCTGTAAAGTAACAGGAAACCGAGTGACCCTCTGTTTAAAGGTTTAGATTAAAACTCAGGAAAAAAACTTACATACAAATGGCTAGGGAATTTGTTTTTGAAATAAGGGAGCATTTCATGTTTAAAAAATATGTTTATATCAAAATACTTTTGGCATGGCTCTCTGAACAGTTATGTACATACATCAAAACAGAAATCCACATCTCTCCTTAACAGCTTGCCACTCACCCACTTGGTGCTGCAGATGGTACCAGAATGTTTTCCTAAATATCTAAGCTTCTCTAAGACAGAAGAGATGAAACAGCCTTTCTTCACCAGGAATCAACCTAAGTTTAGCTTTCAATTGTGACCTTTTGTATTTTCAACCACGGAGGAATAGGGAAAATTTGTGTTTCATCTCCGCACTTTTTCATCTCCACTTTCCTTTTGAAGTATAAAGACGATTTCCAGTCAGTGTAGTATGCTAATGGCTCAATTCATCTCCAGCTGCACAGCATTATATGGGTCTGCTGTTCCCAAATTAATGGGAAGATTTTGATGTGGAATCCTGTAATGTTGCCTTTGCTGTTGTTCACCCAGTGAAAGCTGTGTTGTTGTCTCTGGTGTGCTACTCACTCAGACTATCACAGAAACACAGGAACATTTAGGTCAGAGAAGAACTTTAAGAGCCTTGAGGCCAATGATTATCCCCAACCCACGTCCCTCATTGTCACAGCTCCCCCCCTTCCCAGCCCCTCGAGGGTGGTGACTCCATCCTTGAGCAGGCTGCTCCAGTGCTGGCCAAGCCCTTTGGTGCGGAAACCTGGGAGAAGAGACCAACCATGGGGTTGCTGTGGCTCAGGGGCAGGACCAGGCCCTTGGTTGAAGTTGATGGAGCTGACCTTGGCCCCTGCTCCCAGCCTGTCCTGGTACAAACCAGCCCCTGAGGATAAAACAGCTGCTCCAACACACCTGGAGAACATTTTATAACCCCAGAGTACTTCAGCAGCATTAGCAGAATTCTCTGCCTGAGCCAACCAAAGCTGAGTGGAAAGGGGAGATTTGGCTATGATATCTGCCAATATCTGAGAATAAGTAAATCCTTTCAACATTTCCATCTGAAGGAGTGAGAAAACTGACCAGCTTCAGAAGTTTGGCAGCTGACACTCAAACACAGGTAGCAAAACACAGGATGACACTAAAACTTGTTTTGTAAAAGGAAGCTAAGACTGGCAAAGGTATTTTGAATGTAGAAAGTTCAGTTCTCTACTTAAAATTCCTAGGGAAAAACATTACAATCATGCAAGGGCTCTTTGATGGACTGGTGTGAAATGAATAGGTGTTAGCTATTGATTTATGATGGAAAACAGACAGTTCTCCCTGCCAAATATCACAGCCTGGTTACTGCTTGTCCTGTTCTAATTCTTAATAGAATTGACACAGGTTTAAAGAGATTTAAACCTGAAATTAAATAAATAAATAAATAAATATAACCATGTGCAATAGTCTGTTTTATAAGACTTGAAAATACAACAGAAATTGTAAAATAAGAACCCCTAGCTTCTATTTGCAGTAGTGGAACAAAATTTACTCCACAGCATTCACCAGGAAAAAAAAAAATCTGTTAACAATTGTGACTATCAACCATTAGCCTTAAGTTGTAGAAAAAGAATGATTTTGTAATGAAAGCAAAACCATTGTGATTTACCTGGCTTCCTACCTAGTCACAAAGGTCCATCAAAGGTAGAAGTGCTATGAAATAAATGAATCTCTGATTTAATTGCTCTTAGAGACTGTGTCTTCCATCTCTCTAGAAGAAATGAAAAACAAATACAGAAATTATATTACCAAGTGCTACAGTAGAACACCCCCTGCTCTATCAGCCATTAAGGACAAACAGCAGCACAGGGGATCAAGCTTTATCCTGATTTTGGGCATAGTTTCTATGATGAGAATTGCTTCAGCATGGCCACTCTTGCATGGCAGGAGAGGACAACCAAGAAAAAAAAAGCATGAATAGGATAAGCTACACAATGAACAAAATCTGGATACCCAATGGAGAAAATTAAATGATAATTCAATGATAAATGATAACAAGGTAGTCTGTCAGTCCAGAAGGCTCAGAGAGCCACACACAAGAAAGGCGTGCAAGCACCTGCCTTCTGGCAGAACAGTCACTCATAGCTGAAATTACAGTCCTCAAAATATCTAAACACCTCCCATTTAGTACTAGAATCTAGGTGAAGGTATCTAAAAATCCATCAAATTACTTTCTCTCAACAAGCATCAAAAATTTTCCTTCTAGGCTTGAAAAGATATGCACTATGTTGATACAGATGAGCAGCTTCAAGGGAAAATCAGCTTTCAAAAGAAAACTTAGGCAAATTGAAGCCATTTGAGTTTTTTAAAACAGCTAAATTAGTCCCAGATACTTTAAAGATATTAGGAATCTTTCCAAATTAGAGGGCACAATAATATTTTGACACCAATAGCCTCGAGATGTATGCTTCCTCAAAATGCTTTAGAAGAAAGACAAATTGCTTATGTCTTTAATTGCATGAAGTGAGTGGGGAAATCATTAAAGCATATACAGGTAATTATCTGGAGTATGGATGAGAAGACATTTAAATGTCAGCAATTTCATTAATTTTCTAGCAGAAGATCGAGAGCTGGCAGAGCAGGGGGTAACAAAGCATGAATGGCTGTCATTAGGGGCTAATGGAGTGTTTGGGTGGTTCTGGAAAATTCTGTAAAGCTGCTTGGTGTTGAGGCACATGCAGAAACACAGCAACGTGTGTGTACGAGTCACCAACACCCACAAATCATCCCAGTCAGGCCCACTGTAGAAAATGATTCATGATATTGTGATTATTGACTCTGCTGCCTGAACTCCGTGGTTTATGGACAGGACACAAAGATTTATCATGACAATTCAAGTGCCTCATGTGCTTTCAGCAGGACTTTAATCCAAAATCTACTTTAGAGAATAAGAATGCTCAGTTTGTGCAAACCCTAAAGGAAAGCATGGGGTCCACTTCAGGGCATTACAAGGAGCAGTAAAAAATTAACAATGGTACCACAGTCAAGCAGAAATATGCTTCAGCAGCGGAAAAGTTCAGGTCAACTTGGAAGGCTATAAATGACAAAGTAATTCATTAACTTTAGAAATTAATAACTCAGACACAAAATTCCTATCCGTAGTCCAAACTTGCCATCTTTCCTGAACCCCACCTTGTCCATGTGAGGGAGTCAGTCTGCCTGCACAGAGTGGTGTCAGAAATACAGCGACATGCACTTGCCCATATTTTTCTTTCTGAAGATGGGTATTTGGGTCATTGCTTTCAGAGGACATTGGATTCCAGTTGTAGGGAGATCTTATGGAGATCAGTCTTAAAGGGTACAGAAGTCACAGTCATCCTTTTTTTAAGAAAGTTTTCCCTGCCTAACACAATGGGGCAGCTTAAAGTGATCAAGGGACATTTAACTGTTCCCTCTTGCTAGAGCAGAAATAGCAAGAGTGGCAACCATAATTCTGTGGCACAAATCACAGCACCATATTCTACAACATCCAAAATTTAGTTTATGTTCTCTCATTTAGTTTATGTTCTCTGTCTTTATGTTCTCTCATGTACTTATGTACCAGTTGGTTATTATAAATGTGATTAATACATTTTATACAGACTGACAGTTCTAGTTTTTTAAAAGCGTTTAAGTTTATTAAATCAAAGCACAAAAAGGAAGATATGGAAAGAATGTGTCTTGTTGGATTTCTTGAAGGAAAGACATGGCATACCCACCTAGACAAGAAGTGTTTTTGGGGAAACAATATTGCAGATGCAGTAAACACAAAATCAATTAGATTTTGATCAACATCCTGAACAGTTTTCCAAGAGGCATTAAAACAAATCAGTAGTCTATCCACAATGACAATAACCCATATATTTTATCCAACCTATCTGTAAATATAAATAAGAATGACAAGCAAAAAATGAATTTTTTTTTAAAATCTAGACCTAGTTCTACTGAAAACCAGAGCACAGTCTTTGAGACTGGTGCTTTAGTAAAAATCAGAGCCCAGAAAGGTGGTGTTTGTTTTTTCACTTGTTTTTTTTCCTGAAAAGATAATTAAAAAATTATAATTCAATATTATTTATTTGACCCTGTTATTCAGCTCCTGGATAATTAGAACAGAGTTTTCATCCCTTTTCAAACAAAATATTGTGTGGAAAGCTAATGATGGCACCCCCAAAACATCATTAGGTTATTAGATGGAGAACATGATTTATGTATGTTATGGAAGCACTTACTCCAGGGATCTTTTTCAAGTCTGCAAGAGCAAAATTTTGTTCTCTGATAAACAGAAATGTAATGCCAGGTTGTTACTTTGGGGTGGCTGATGTTTGATTTCCTGCAGTTACAAAGACAGCCTGCTTCTTTTCTAATAGCATAATAGATTTCTTTGGTGGGAATAGTTAATGACTGTGCAAACTTTGGCCAGCACTGCACTGGCAAGCACTGTTCAGTTGTACTCTTACACAGAGGTAAGGGTTAGAGCAAGTCAAATTCAACCTACATTTTCAGAAAGCAGCAAAGAAAACTTATCTCCAATTCCTGCATATTCACTGGCTTTACACCTGGGCAGGAAAAGAGAAAAAGTTTTATTTTTCAGATGTGTTTAAACATTAGGTTCAGTAATTCTTTAGTCATAAAGAAGCACAGCCAGAGCAGTATTTAATTTCTGAGAAAAGGTGAAGGTGGAGAAGTGCCTTCACTCACAGCTCCCATTGCAGAACTGTGCCATCACCTGCTGAGCTGAACAGCACCCTGTGAAGGAGATTAACTGGATGGAGCTGTTCTTAAGTACCCCAAAAAAGAGAAAACACAATGATCAAAGTTCTGGAGGTTTTTCCCCACTTCTTCCCTTCCCCATTCTCCCTTCCCCCCCCAGTGGCAGCATCATTTGCTCCACTAAAGCCTTAAATCTGAGGGAAATATGAATCTAGGCATCTAACATTTCCAACGACTTTACAAGTGAAATGCTTCAATTGATAACCACAAAAAAACCCCAAACCAAACCAAAACAAAAAACCGAACCCAAACCACCAGCAGATAAAAAAAGCTTGGGACTTGCATATAAACTAAGCTTGGACACACGAGGAAAAGGCAAGATCAGCTCCAAGGTGCAGTTTACAAATTCATACAACCCATGAGACAGCAGCCTCTTCATTTTGACTCAGGGTAATCAAAGATCCAAAAGTTTGCTTATTTACAGAAAATTAATGAAAATTTTAGGCCCCAAGGATGCAGAGAACACACAGAGTCCTTACCAACTATGAGCTGAATGCAGGTTAAAGACACTCATTCCTTAACTCCCTGCTATGGAAGTTCTGATATAAGGAAAGGAAGATCTGCAAAGTTTTATGTGCTCTTTTCTTCTCCTAGCTCATGTGCTGGAACTGCCTGCTTCACCACGTCAGCTATGAACCACCCTTCTCATTTTTTATGACCCTGGAGGTTTCTCCTTTCCCCTTGCCAGGCTAGCACACATTTGGCAGTCTGAGTGATGTGAGGAGTTTCTAGCACACAAAGTGTCACTGTCAGCACTTGAGGCTACGTTGGGATGACAAGCAGAGGAATATTAACCACAGTAAAATGTCCAAGATATGTAAAGCTCAGCAAAAAGTGTTTAAAGCTATCTCAGATTCCTCCTATCCTCTTTACCTTCTGAACATAATGTATCAAAATTCTTTGGTTTAGTTGAAATTCTCAGTGAAATATGACTTTACAGATAACAACAAGTGAATGTTTGCAGAAGGCATCTGCAGAATTAGTTTTGAAAAAAAAAATTAGAAATATTTATACAATACTGGGCGCAAACATTTTCTTTACAAACCAGCACTGAATCTGGAGGACCAAATTTCAGTTGTATTTGCATTTGTTCATTTCACACATTCATCAAACTGATGTTAATGGAAGCAACCTTAGGGTATGAAGGAAATTAAATTGCTGAAAGTATCCAAAAGCATTTTTCTAACTTCATGCTACTTGGGAAATAAGGTACAGCTCTGCAGAGTTTTATTGAGAAGTAATTATTATAATTTACATTCTGGGTTGTTACAGGTACACGTAGCCAAATGCTTCTAATCCCCTGGGTCCAATTACCTCATGATAATCATGCCAGTTGGTGCCATATTTAGTTTTATTCAAAATACAATGCTCCAAGTTAAAATTGACAATTTCTGAATCTAGAGAAACTTGCAAACTTTTTTTTCCTTGTGGGTTACAATGTGAGATGCAAGGTCCTTAATAAACAGCCTGTCAGCTGTGAATTTCTTTCCAGCGGTCAAAAACTCTGAGTAGTTCAAACTGCTTTTAAGGAAAAAACCTCCAAACTTATTCCTTCAACAGAAAAATCATTCCAAAGCTGGTAACTACAAGTGGTCACAAGACAGGTGACAGTAACTTGATGGCATCAATCTTTACAAAGGATGAGGAATCCTTCTTCACCACTAGAATATTTTCTTATTACCTGTGTGCCTTGGTTTAGGGCAAATTTGGGAGGAGACTTCCAAAGGGGCCTCTTTAGAAAGCAGATTCAAGTGACCCCTCTCCAACTGGTTTGGGAAAAAACTATTTCTCTAACAAGCAAAGTGTTCACAAGCATAGAGAAATGAATGATATTAAACAATGGAACCCTTCACTATTCTGAAGAGATGGCAAATTCTGACTGTCCTTGTCCTGGGGTGTAGCTGGGCTGGCTCAGTCTCTCCTCAGTCCCTCCCATGCTGGAAAATGCCCCATCCCAGCCCTGGTGGGCTACAGGGGTGAGCTCCCAGTGTGCTTCTGGGTTCTCAGTGCACAGCAGGACTCAGCAGCTCCAAGGAAAGGAAAAGCCACAGTCTGGGGAACTTCTCTGCCTCAGCTATAAAAACTACCTAAAAGCAAAAGAGAGCTCTCCCACTGTCCGTGCTGCAGACAGCATTACATTTTTTCATTTTAAAAAATTGCCTAGATCCCATTGCTGTGAAGAAAATAAGAAGTTTTTGACAGAAAACAATTATGTTTTTGTTCATCTGATGAAGTACAGTCATGGCTACTCCGTGGATAAGAGGACAAAAGGCCAACAGCCACTTGCTCACTTCCTCTGGTGTGATCTTAGCAGTTTCAACATCTTCTGAAATGGTTTCTGTATGGCTATTTTAAAAAGTCACACTCACCAAAAGAAATTAGTAATAAATGATAAGAAATATTGGATCCTGTTAAAAACAAACAGCTTTTCCCCAAAGGGTAATGTAGAAGATCTCGGGTTTACTTTGAACATTTTTTGAGAAATCTAAAAATGTTGGATAAGAGAGAATGTAATGGAAGGGAAAGCAACAAAGTGAATGTGCTATTCCCTTTGCTTTTTATCCTTCTCCAGAATCCATCAGAAGCAATTTTCAACAGTTCAATCTCCTGCTGTTCTGACTTGTTGTAAGAAAAGTCATAAGAAAGATGTATTTATACATTCCAAAGCTAAGCTGATCTTTCAGTGGGCAATCTGTGCCTCCCTTTCCTTCTGCTGGCACTGGGTGAGTCCTCGGAAGGAGATCCTGCACTGCCACAAAGGTCTGGAGCTGAGCATTGTGACCTGTGCACTTCAGGCTGGATCATCCAGTGAAGAACCAGGAGAAACAATTTTTATTGCATAAATTTGGAGAGTTACTGGATTCCAGGGATAGAACTGTTTCTAAAAAAATATTCTTTAAAAATGAAAATATTGTTCATGATTACAATAATGTCCTTTCAAATTTGAGTTGCACAAATTGAAACAGTGTAAATGCAAGGGCTTTGAGAACAGGTAACGAGCTTTCATTCAATATCAATTAACTTGATGTAGTTCCAGCAATTTAGCCTGTGGCCTGCACTGAACTACAAAGTGAATGTGTCTAAACATATTTAAATGTATTTTGCATATTTTTTATCCTGAATTTTAAAGGGGAAAAGAGATGGATTTAATTTTGTGCTTTCGTACATCAGGAGATAATTTCGAAATGGAGCACGAAGGTTTTTTGCAGACAATATGCTTTTCGACCTTCAAATCCAATGCTTTTCTGCTGGTTATTTTAATTATTAACAATCACCTATAAATTTAATGGGTTTGAAATTAAATATGGCACCTGACACACATTCCAATCAGTGCATGTAATTGGTTTTATTTAGCCCAAAGAGGAATTTAAGGTAGTCTGTCATACTACCTGAAAACACACATTTTCACAAAAAACGGTAGGTGAGGCAACAAGTTTTTCTAAGTTCCAGATAATAGTTTCATTTCTTTCTGAAAATAGTTATGCTAGGAACAGAAAAGCACAGATTACTGTCTAAGACAGGTAATTATTGCAGAAATATGGGCCAAATTGAAGATTTCCTCTTGCTATTATCATCTTTGGGATGAACAAACTCAGATCCTTCACTTTTGCAAGCAAAGCAGAGAAAAAAAAAATCTTGAGATTCAATTTAATTAATCCTGTTTAATTACTTGTATTTTCACCAATGAATACAAAAATCATAAAGGAAAAAATAAGGGCTTCTGTAAACTCTCCATAGAGTTTTGTTCAGGGAATATTTGAATAGTAATCCCCCTTTTTACCATATACAGGACAAAATCTTCACCCCTGCAAATTGGGAGCCATTTCAAAGGCAGAGTCTTTTTTAATATGAAACATTTCTTTTGCCACCAATTTCTTCTCTCACTCACGACTAGACAAGTTTTGTCTAGTCACATGGTTTTGTCCAGTCTAGTAAAATGGTTTTACTCATTGCCAAGAGGAGAGAGCAGAAAAACCCCAACTGTGGGAAGGTTTTGTGTGTTCCCTGGGCTCCGTGGGCGTGTTCTGAAAATGCTTCTGCAGATGCAAAGGGCTCTTTGCTGATGGAGCACGGTGTTGCCCCGTGACCCTGAACACCCAGAAGATGTCAACAGCCTGGAAACAAACTGCACATGGAGGTTTGGGGTCACTAAAACAGACTACAGCCTAGCTGGAAGCTGCCTGTGACTGAGTAAAGCACACCAGGACCACAAAGCTGCTGCTCCAAACCTTCGTGGATCTCATTGCATACCCAAAGCCTGAGCAGATTCACAGATTCTTTTCAAACTCTGAGGATTTCTGCACTGAAGGTTTGATCCATTTGTTTCAAGTTCCTCCTCATACTGCACTACTGACTGAGGCACCACAATACCCTCTTTACTTTTCTTGAGCTGACCACACACAAAGGAAACATCTCCCCTTTGTCAAGGGCACCCTTAGTAACCACTCAGGCCATTGCCTGCAACTGTTTGCTCTCAAAGTCTGTTATCAGCTGCAACTAAACTTGTAAATATGCTTTTCCTCCTAAACTCCCCAGTCCTGAGCAGTTTGTACAGTTCAAGAAGAGCTCTGCAGGAGCAGGGCAGGAGCTGCCAGGAACAGTGACCCTCCTCACAGCCATGCTGCCACACCTCCTCTGAGAAAGGCAAAAGTAGCTCCAGGCCTTTCCTTCTATGTTCTCTGTCCTAACCCCAAATCTCAGCAACCTTCCTCCCACAACTTGCCATCACTTTTACATTCTTTGCCCCTTTCCTACAAACTTTGCTTAAGAGTTGAGTTTCAAGCCAGTGGCACGCTGAGCTCCAGCCCTGCTGCAGGAAACACCCAGCGTGGCAGCAATGCAGTTCTTCCACTGGGGTGAACCATGGCTGAGGTGACAGCAGCCAGACAGGAATGTTTGTGTCACACATCTATTAGAATCAACCTTCATCCTGTGCAATGAACCACCACACAGATTTCTAGCACTGGNACAGCAGCCAGACAGGAATGTTTGTGTCACACATCTGTTAGCAGAATCAACCTTCATCCTGTGCCACACAGATTTCTAGCACTGCTCTGGAAATACTGCTCCTTCTCAGCCAGAATCTCAATTTCTAAGTGTAACTATTAGAACAAACAGTTGGGCTGAGTCACTTTCCAGCACCTTNTCTCAGCCAGAATCTCAATTTCTAAGTGTAACTATTACAGTTGGGCTGAGTCGCTTTCCAGCACCTATTTTTGAGGTAACAAGTGTAATTTAACAGCAGGTGAACAAAGAGGGATATTATTCTTAAAGCATAAGTTATTGTTATGATGATGCAAAGCCATCATCAAAAGCTGAGCTGGTTCTCACCTGTTAAAGGTTGGTTTGAATGTGCCTCAAAAGAACTGGATTTTTCCTACAGGATATCAGTGCAGGTTCTAATTACAGTAAGATGGGCCAGTGACAGGAGAGGAGCTCAAGAAGCTTGAAGAAAATGGGTTAATTTATACAGATTAAAGCAGTATCACCCACAATTCCTGTAAGTAGCTTATATGTAGATAATATTGTTTGTTTTCACTTTTTCATGGGGGCCCATAAAAACCAAAAATCACATAATGCTTTCATTTGCATTTACATTCTTCAACAGGACTTTTTTAAATAGAAATCTCACTATGAACTGAATATTTCAACTGTAAAACCACAGCAGTCCTTTCTCATCCCCCAGTGGGTTTGTCTTGCTGAGCTTTGCTCCAGCTGTGTCACTGCATCCTGGAGTGCCAGAGCTTGGCCTGAAGGGTGGCTGAATGCAGGTGCACATCACCAAAGACAAATGCAGAGTGCCCTCTGCTCTTTTCTCTCCTGTAGCTCCCTAGAATATGTGAATGCTCCCCTTCTCTCTGTGTGTACATGGGCTTTTTAAAATTAATAATTTCCAGTGTCTGAAAAGACACACAAGGTGAGCAATCATCCTTTTAATGATGGCAACTCTGAGAGGCAGGATATGAAAGCACAGCCCCCAGTGCACCACAGAGAGAGGGGCAGGCACTCACTGCTGCCATCCTCTAGGCAGGGACACACACCCATCAAAATCACAAGCAGCTGCACTTTTAAGAGAGATTTGTGCATTACTAAGCAACACACTGTAATAAAACCAAAATATATTGTGCTGCAGCAAGGGTTATGAAATACCTAAGAGTGCCATAAAACATAATTAACAGGATATTGCAGATTTATAAAGCTTTAATGACAAATTTGCTGTTCATAATTTAAATGAAACTGAATAGTTGTAAGTGCTCTTTCACATGCACTGTGAGGACAGGTGAGCTCATTCAGAATCAATATTTTCTGAATATGGCTTTTGCCTACAATTAACATCAGGGTGACTCAGAAGAATTCCTTTATATTTGTGTTTTATGGAACCATCTTAACTATACAGAAGTGAACAACAGAAATCCACAAATGAGGTTGGCAAAGAACACTGTTTATCCCAAAATGTTGAGCAATAGGGTCCAGTAGTTTGACTTCTCTTTTCAAACTGATGAAAGTTCTTTAAAGAGAAAATAAAAATCAGGACTAGTCCATAGCAAGACAACCCATGACAAGCCAGGCTGTGGATTAGGAACACACTGACTAATTTCACTTGTGCAGACAGCTGCAGCACAGGAATTTTGAGTTTTCATTCCTGGTGAAAACTCAAAATATCTCCTAGGGACCCCTGAGGAGCATGCAGTGAATACTAAATCCACAGTTTGCTCTGTACAGCCAGCTGTACAGTTCATAACCAAGTCTTCACTTCATCTAGAGTTCTGAAGTTACTCTAATTACCCAGAAAGTTTCTCACAGAGTTTGTGCATTAGAACAGAAAACAAAGGCATTACCTCACAGTCTGCAGCATGTCCCAGTAAGAACATGTCATAATTCAAAAGACATAAGGAAAAGCATATTCAAAATTAAGGTGCTTTTTTCATTGCAGCTAAGTACATCCATCTAGCATGGATGTATTTCCCTGCCTGTCACCAAATCACTCTGTTTCAATTCCAGGGCTTTCCACAAATTTGGGAATGAGACACCTCCAGCCAATTTGTGCTGACTCTAAATGGGCCTGTGCCAAATCACACAGAATCTCCCTTGTCACATCTTTATTTGTTACTATCATTCCTCAGCCATGCAAACACCATTTCAATGTTTTTGATTTTGTAAGTATTTTCCCTGTTTTAAGGCAGGGTTTGCACATGTTAAACAGGTTTAAGTTGAACTATTCAATTGAAATTAACCATTTCATTAGATTCAGTGTGAAAGGTTTTTAACTTTGTCAGGGTTTAAGAAGAACAATCTGTTCTTCAGATAATTTAATTTATAAATGACACAAAGGGAAAGGAAGTGCTGAAACCTAGCTTTAAGCTTGCTTGTATTGTGCGAAAAATTACTAAAAGATGACTGGTCAATAATTTTTCAGTATTTTTATTTTATGAATTTTAGAAGGATAAGTATATCTTATCCAACTAGTTTAAATTTCCAGAACCCCTTTCTTTCTTGCCAGATATTCAGGATCTTCTGCACTTTCCATTGTGAGCTTCTCCAGAAGCTGAGCAAAACCAGAGAATGTTCTTGACAGATCCTCCATTGTAATTTATAATTTTCAGCAGCTGAAGTGGTTTTGCCTCACTAAAGTTGACTGTCAGGTAATTCCAAATGATCAAAAAGGAAAAAGACAGGTGGCCAAATTCTGAAGCAACAGAAGCCAAAAATCAAGGGTCTCCAAGATACAGCCCCATTAATCCAGAAAACAGACATTGATTCAGTCTGAAATTATGTTATTTTTCAAAGACAGCACTAACAGAGCAAAGCAGTCATGTGGAACTATGGCAGTGGAATAACTTCAAGTCAGAATCAGCTTGGGTGGGAAAAGAAAAGTGGGCACTACACCCACCAGGTAAGAAAAATAGCTTGGGAAGGAAACAAAGAAAACTCTAAACAAAGAAACACACAAAACCCAAATAGAAAAAAAATTGAGTGTTTATTATTACCAGTATTAAAGCAAACAGATCATTATTTGGGATCTGTCAGTTTTCAAAATGGTATTTTTTTGTCCAGCTCATCTTCAAAAACATTTAGGATCCTGTGATACAATCCAGAGAAACTTCTGTGGGGAATGTACAGATTTGAGTCAGATTAAATGAAATAATTTGTGTGCAGTTTTGGAATTACAAGGTTGGTTTTGAAACATGTCTCTGATCACTACTTCTGCTGTGACCCAAATGAAAGGAAATGCCAGACCTGGGCTCCCAGAGCATGAAAACCAAAGCACAGAAACAGTGGGATTCCTCGTCCCTGTGGCTGAACAAATGGGGATAAATCTCAGGGAAAAGGTTCATAAGTTTTATGGAAATGTGAAACAATATCTGCATGTGCAATTAAGGGAAAGGATGTGCAATGTTACAATCTAAAATCTTGGGTAAACACTGATAATCAGCCAACTGTGAAGCAAAATGTAACATAAACAAACAGGTTGCAGAGCAATTTAGAAATTCAAGAAGTGATGTAATTCTCATTATCATTCATGTATTACAGGCAGCTAATAACGGTACCAAGAGGCATGACTTTTTCATTAGCATCATTTTCTTCTTGATGCTACCATTATGGTTGTCTTACATTGACAAATGACTGCTGCCCATTCCTACATCTGCTCCCATCTCCCTCAGACAAATTAGTTTAAGTTTCCATCCTACCTAAAACAAAACACCCCCCCAACAATCCTTTTTATTTTGTTTGTTTAATTACTTCATTTTCTATATTCATTTATTACTTTTTTTAATGGTTACAGATAGTTGAATTACACTGTTGTGTGTTGAGGATCAGGAAAAAATTCGTAAGTGTAACCTTTGAGAAATATTAATTTTGCTTCTTCCTAATGGATCAGGATATATATGGATATACATGGATATATATTCTACAGTAACTGTGCTTTGGTTGGGATGTACTCTGAGTGTATTCTGAATTATAATTCTTGTATGGGGAAACAATCTTCAGATTAAACAATTACACTAAAATGTTATTGTTCTGCATTGCTCAAAGTTCCGTGCAGTTGTTAAATTAATGCAATTTATCTGCTCTACAGCAGAGTTACAATATCCAGAAACTGTGAAGATGGTGTTTAAAGCACAGAGCTACCATTACAGGTCAGATAGATTTTCCAGGAGTCTGCACCCTACAAAATTAATTTTAATACAGCAAATGCTGTCACATCCTGAGCCAGGATTTGGAACAGTTTCCTCCAATCTTTGAAGTTCTCCCTTGGTTTTCAGTTGTGTCACCTACTGAGCTCCTCTCCATGGAAAATAAAGGAATACAACAGTTCTTTTCATTAGAGGCTTTTCAGCAGTGTGTTAAAAAACTCTTAAGTCTGTAAGACTGTGTCCTTTTTGAGGAAAATCTATAATTTCTGTCAGCAGATAATTAAAAATATTTGATATAGCACGATGCTTGCATATTCTCAGTATTTATGAAAAACATTTCTACTTAATTCATTAGCTGGCTTTTTAAGGATTCACTAATTTGTTATTACCTAAAGTTTTTTAGCTGGTGAGTAAAAAACTCCATTCAACTATTATTAGCAGTGGCAAAAAATTATGTTGAAAATTTTTTTTCTACTTTTACTTGCAGGAAGGAAGCAAACTCACAGAAAAAAAAAAAAAAGACAAGAAAATGAAAAATAGTTTACCCTTTGTCCTTCCAAATCAATAGGTTAATCAAAAGAATCTTAAATTCCATGACATTGGAATGCCCTACAGAAATGAGCCACTCTAAGATCTATGCTATCTTTACCAAGGACAAAATAACCTTAGATTGGGTATGCCATGTACAAAATTAATTGGTTTTGTTTAAATAAAATGTTCTTGGGTTAAATGAATACAAACCCTATTACAAAACAGAAATTAACTATGGGTTTGCTCTATTAAAAAAATCACTTAAGCATTGAAGTTAACAAACACAAATTTGATGTAACATTCTTAAAATATTTGACAATGTCATCATACTAAATTAAAAACCAAACCAAAAAAAAGGGAAAATCTCTTAAATCTCAAAGAAGCTTACCCTCCAAAAACAGTATTGGAAAGCCATCAACAGCTTGGCTATTCTGTGGTAGGAAATAAGGGATAAATGAGTGCTGGAAAGTCCTCTGGAGCTGACATTTATACACCTTGCTGCTGCCAGACAGTATCAGGGCACAACCAAGATTTTCTGGAAGTGTTTCTGTCCTGTACAGCAAAAGAGTTGCATAAAGAATTTCAAACCATCTTGCCCAGTCGAAAGCCACTGGTTATTGGCTCAGATCCAGTAGATGTATGTGTAAATACATTATTTTCATGCCATGCCAGTGCACTGTGCTGTGCCATGAATTTCCCAGGCTGTTCAGGCACTCAGCTGGGCAATGCAGAGCTGTTTCCAGCCGCTCAGACCCCAGCCCAAAGCTGTCCTAAGCAGGCAGTGTTTGGCCAGCTGGATCCTGGGGCTGCAGGGCAGGGAGCGCTGCCTTGGGGCTCACAGACAGGACAGGACCATGCCTGTCACAACAGGACACGAAAGGACACGGCAGGGACGAGCTCCAAGGTCAGCAGGAATGTTCTTCTTATTTTAAAATCTCACTCCAATGTATATACAACTGTACAGAAGGCCCAGAGATTGGTCAAAGATGTCACCACCCTTTCAATCTCGTTGGTGAACATCACCATCACTCAAGAAACTCCTCCTAGAGGAGAATTATGGAAACATTTCATTAATTACATAAAAAGTGTGAGAACTCAGCTCCAAGTTCTGTAACCATCAGAAAGCAAAACCAAAACACAGAAGGCTAAGTAAAAACATGGAAAACCAAGGGCGACACATGCCCTTGTGCAGAAGGAGCCCAGCACTGCTGAAATGGCACTGGGTGCTCCTGCCAGGCCACTGCACCATGCCCAGAGCACAGAAAAGGCTGTGCAGGCTGAGTGTTAAAGAGTTCCAAAGCAGTCTGGGTCTCACTGCCAATGCAGATGCACCCAGAGCAGCAGGAATGGGATTAGCTATGATACATTTAACACATACGAGACAGCAGATAAACCAGCAGCACTCAAGAGCAGCAAGTTGAGGGCCCATGCAAAGTCAGACCTTGATATCCACCCAAACTCCATTTCCTGCTGTTTCAGCAGCAAAAGAAGAGATTTGCCATTGTCTCAGCCTGACCAGGGAACTGGCCCTCTCAGAGCAGAGCTCTCCACAAGGGACTCATCAGGAGCAGCAAAGAGAGCCCAGCTTGGTGTATCCAGCCTCTCACACCTGCCAGCATTTGCTGCTCAAGACTGAGCAACAGCCGTGTTCTAAAACAAAGAGGAATTTCTGGCAGCAGTCTGTGCAGAACAGTACTGGAGAGCAATGCATTTAACAGGAACTAGTGGACTACAACAGCCAGGAATGGCTTCTAACACGCGGATTTTCCATAAAATAAAACATTATTGCAGCACAAAGTACAACTCTTGAAGGCATTTAAAACTAGTCAGCACAATCAGTGTTTATTCAGCTTTTTCATTTTGTCCCCTGCAGGTTTCTTCTGATGGTAGACAAGCAAACATATTGCAACACCAGAGATGTGAAACAATGAGCTAACCACAAATGTTAATTTAGTTCTATTAAACAGCAGCACAATTACTGTCATTACTTCATGTTCATTATAATAATATTATGCTACAAATCCTAAAAAGCAATGCATAGATATTGATACTTGATTAATGTCAATTTTTTCTCATTTATTTAGTTTGAATTTATATACTTATAATAATTTTCAATACTTCAAATTACTTCCCAAGTTTTCTGGCATTGGGCACTAAGATGAGAGCACAACATTTTTCTGAAGGGATTAAAACATTGAAAAACTTTATTATTGGTGTGTGTGTATGCATTCAGGAAGACTGGCAGAGCTGGTGACTAATAGCAAAATCAGTATCTGACCATAATTATCAATACCCCCATCAATGGCAAAACCAAAACTGAGGTCCTAGGAGATGAGCAATGTGCAAGCAATATTCACACAGCTAAAAATAGATTTAGGTTGAACTTTGAGGGGTTTTTGAGGTCTAGAGATGGTAACACTTTTGTTTCAGTGTGATTGACCTTCCTCAGGTTCTAAGAACTGCACAGATTGTGTCTGACTTTAACTGTTTCAGAGAAAAAAAAAAATCTACTTTCAGCTTCAAAATCTCAGAGCTAATAGACTATAGATTCTGGCACATCTGTCATTCCAACAATGATAAAACTGGCTGCTCTGAGATCAAATCTCATTTTCCTAGAAACTCAGGCAGCTGTTATCTTAAAAGATATAAAACTTGAGATCTTAACTGCCTTTCAGCCAAAGGACTCTTGTTTCTCTAATGACTGCTCATCATTCCATCCTTCTCAATTTCTAAAACTAAATTATACATTTAACAAATTTAAAAAATCAAACAAACAAAAACCTGTGTGAAGAGGCTGGGGGACCCAGCACTTTCTTCTCTTGTCAGTAGCTTCATAAAGAGCTTAACAGACATTTTATATGCAGGGATTTCCTGCAGGGAAATGGAAGGATCAAAGCATGCAGGATTTTCAAGATTATGGAAACAAAGACCCACAGCATCCCACACCATAGAAAGGGAAAGGGTTTAAAAACATGAATGCTTGAAAATGCTTTCTCATGTGAAGGAAAGCTCAAAAGGAGAAAAATGAATAACTGAAAATATCAACAAGTGAAACAAAATAACTCACAGAATTTGCTGCCAAAATGAGGTAAGTTCATGGGATCTAAATGTGAACAGGCAAAAGTCAAAATGCACTGCTGTTCTCTACAAAGCTGGATCTCAAAGGATCAGCATTTGTTCAAAAGGGGAGCACTGCTCACTTTTACCTCTTATTGACACCTTTGCCAAAACTAGGAATTAAAAATAACGTAGGATGTTATTTGATTTTCTGCTTAAAGCCCTGCAGACACAGAAATCACAACCACATCACATTCTTATTCCAAAATTATCACCCCAAGATCTTCCCAATAGCAACTAGAACCAGTATTTTAAATCACAAGCACCTGCATCTTACTAGGAACTCTATAGCCAGTCAAAACACCCTCCAAAAAAGCCTGTTACTGAATGAAAAACAAAACCCACAGGGAAAGGAAAGAGCTTCAGGGAGACTCTCCTTTCTACAAAGTGCAGAGACCCTGTTTAGCTGCTCGGTGTCCTGCTCCCTCCCCTCCTGGAGCTGAATCCCCTCCTGTGGAAGCCTTTCCTGGCCAGGCACACCAGGATCTGCCTGTGCTGGAACTCCTTGTCTGTGAAACAGGCAGAGCTGGAACAAACAGACCAGCTGAACACTAAAAATTGCCTTCTGTTTTTTCCTGTTGGACTTCTCAAAGAAATGACCTCTCTGGGAGCTGTGTCTCTGGATAAGTGGTTTATTACAGTGATTCTACCTTTTACACACCAGATTATGTCAACCTGCAAGCAAAGTGCCAGCTGAAGAACTTGACCAACACTGCTGCTGCAATAAATAAGAATTTAGTTAAGTGTTTACATCTGAAGAAGTCAGTTCCTAATGATGCTCAATGTCTCCAGTTCAGTTTCTGGTTTCCCAGCATCTCTTATATACCTGAAAACAGTTTGACTCCTGTTCATGTCACGTGAAAAGCTCCAGGCATTTTTTTCCCCCTCAATGCAGTTTAAATTTCTCTTGATCCACTTATAAAGAAGATGGAAAAGTGGAAAATGCATCTTGTCAGACTTTCTCTATTGCATTCTTGTAAACAGGCCAAAATCCCACTTACTCCTTACAGAGACTAAACACTTCATTTGTTGGCAAAGATCAAAACATAAACTGAAAGAAAAGCCTTAAAGGATCACTTGAAACAGCAGGCAGCAGTACAGCACATCAGAGAATTGACTGCATTCCACAAAATCAGAGGACAAGAGAGACTTCTTCTCCAAATAAATGAGGTTTTAAACTGGGAGAATTCCCCCCAGAATTTCATGCTCAGCACAGGCTCAGACACACCAAAAGAATGAAAGGCAAGAAGAAAGTTTGCTTGGCCACCTGATATTGTTACAGATTGAGGACTTAGAGGTTTAGAGAATCAGGACCATGGTAGCAGGTAACAAGGATTTGCAGCTGAAGTTTCCATCTTGTAGTTTTCTTTTTTAAAAGGCACATTAAATGGAATTTTCTATTTATGTTTGTTTCGTTCTTCATTGCATTCACAAGGCCTGTCAAGGGAAGCTGTATCTCGAGGATTGTGCAAATATCACGTTCTACTGGGCAGGTGAGCTTCCACTGCACATCTCAAGGACAAATCCACAGTTATTTCAGGTAATGAGGATTTTCTAAATTCTTCATAGAGCAAGTGGAAAATTGGGCTCCATTTTCATATAGAAGAAATTTTTACAGGCCCTGCAGTTAAAATAAAAATTTCTGACTCATAAACTGCACTGATTTGTTCTGGAACCATTCCAAACATCAGAAAGAAAATCTTCACTGTTTACAAGTTGCTTACTGGGTAAATCCACGAGCATGTTAAAGATGGCTTTCAAAGCCTCCATTAAAACAACCATCAAATACTGTAACCTTCCAATGAAACCCAAATATTCCAGGCTATTATCTAAAGTTTAAAATAGGCATTTTACAAGTGCAATGCCAAATGAAATTGAGCATGATATTTTAAATTAAATGGCAGCATCTAAAATTATTCTCACCATTGAGAAGATGTACAAAACATTCATAGAGATCAAAGCTACATGAAAATAAGGGGAAAAAATACCTAGAAATTATTTGACATGTATAAAGATCATATATAAAGATCATCTATAAGACTACATTATAAAAATGACCTGAGAAGCCCAAGCAGCTTCAGAATTCCAGCCCTTTTGTAACACCTTTTATTCTGCCACCCTTCTCTCCATGGCAGATGAATAAGAATTTTGATACTAGCTTTTAGATGAAAATACTAACTTCAGATGAAACCACACTGCTCCAACTTTTTGAAAACTATAACAGATGGAGAGTATTCAAAGACAGGCACTAGATATGCTTTCACTGTATCCTGAATATTGCATATCTCATACAATATTGTTTATGAAGATAACGTACTGGAAAAGCCTCTGCAGTTTCTGTGGTCAAGTGCTATGACTATTCATGCTTCTGTGGCATTTTATGACATGAATTAGTTAATTTTCATCCTTAAATGAGTCTGATAGATACAGGAGGGTAAGAAGTTAAAGGAAACCTTAATACAGGTTGGTCTTTTTTCCCTGTTCATATTGTTCTAAAGGCAAATACTGGGAGAGCCAGTTATGCCTACAAATTATTCCATTTTTACATTTTTATTCTATTTTTCTGCTTTTAAATTGATAACATGAATTTCATTAGTTTAAGCTTTTCAAGTCCTGCCTACTATGGAATTGGACATGACTGAATGAGCACAAAAATTTTGCTCTGGTTTCAAAAGGACACTCTTCTTAAATTAGCAGCATAAGGCCTGCTGGGAATTGGTTCAGCCTAAAGAGAAGTTTTGCTGGTAGGCTGAGGTTAAATGAATGGCTTTTGTTGCATTTAATGGATTCCCAGGTTATAACTTTAATTGCAGTTGTAAGAGTAATGTGTTTGAACAATTTCTAAAACTGAATTGCAATCCTGAGGTTTGCACCAACGTTTCCACCTCTTCAACAAATGCAAACAGAAAGTGTGAGAGGTCAAGGCTGTAAGCTGTTTATAGAAAATTATATTGCAAATAACCTTAGGAAAAAAACCAGCAGCATGATCTAGAACAGAAATGACTCATCTGCTTCTACACAGCTGATGAAACAACCCTTGCTGCATTTGATCCAGTAAAGCATTAAATTATGCTGGGACAGGGAATGTTATCCAACAGAGCCCTCAGCAGTCAATTGATGCAAATGCTTCAGGTCATAAATTATGGTAAAAACAGCTCCTGAGGCCTGTGGTCTTTATAACTGAGCATGCATATGCACACACTGCATGCAAGGAAAGGTAATTATTAGTTCAGTGTTGCTACTGATTTTAATGAGAACAGAGTTGCACTTAAGCACAAAAATACAGTTGTATGTACTTTCAAAAGAAATCATATCACAGTTTCCTAGTGTTTTATTGCCCACATCTTTTTTATTTTGGTGGTGGTGATGCCTTGGAAGGCTGACCTGGAACAGAGACTGGACAGAGCTAGAGAATAAAGCAGAGAGAGGCCTGCAGGATCCACCCTGAGCAGAGGAGGCTGAACCCAAGGTGGATCAAGGATGGTCACGAAAAAAAGGCTGACCAGTCACGAGATCTTACAAATTATAAGCTTTGGTTCATTTACATACTGGGGTTTAATTATCCAATTACAGCTTCAAGGTGTGAGGTCCCATCCTTCTTGTTCCTCCCTCCAGCCACCCTTGGTTGTGCTTTTGGGCCTGAAAGGTGTCCTTGGTCTTCAGCAGGAAAAGGATTTGTTTTGTCTCCCTGCTCTGTGAAAAGAGCTGACTGGCACCTAATATGAGACTCAAGAATCACATCTCTGGGCAGCACAGAATCTGCACATATGTAAAACTAAAGCTTAAGGCATCATTTCTCCCCTTTAAAGGCTTGACAAGGCCTTTTCCTTGTCAAGTCTCTACCCTAAACATCTACTAATAATAGGTATTCAATAACAAATAACTATCTAACAATAGTGAATGGCTAACAGTAAGGAACATTTAAACCGTAGATAAACATCTAATAATAGTGAACATCTAACAACAGGAAATATC
>VWYP01021190.1:0-18617 GCA_013400435.1 Pycnonotus jocosus | reverse complement strand
TTATTTCCCTTTGCAACTTGTATTTCCTGGTGAGGCTGTGTGGAAGCTGTGTAGATCCCAAGTGGCAGAGTGGGAAAGAGGTGCTCCTAAAAACACTGGTAATGAATTTTGATTTTTGCAGTAGCTACATAGATATTAATTTTGTAGAATCATTCTGCATCAGCCTTATCTTGGAGATTCTTCTCTATTAGAAAACATAAATTCCTTCTCATTTTCATTTGACCCCTCTGTATCTTTTGGGAAACAAAATGCCTGTTTTTCTATGACAGTGACCTGGTGATGTATTAGCCGTTTTGTTGAAACCTCTGCTCAGTATGGGATTCTCAGAATAATATACCTTTTTCCTTAAGATTTGGATCACTCTGATATGAACAGAGAAGATTTTCAGATCTGCATTTTTCATTTCAAGGGTTTCCTCAGTGCTTGCAAAAGTAACTCTTTTTCCTGAAATGCTTTGCTGTCCTTCTCTAAAAAGTTCTTCCTGCTGATAAGAGTAAATTCAGTGCAGCAGTTGCTCCTTTGGTATTTGAAACAGTTACACATTGGATATTTTCAATTTCTTTTTGACTGATACATATACTCCTTCTTTTACAGGATTGCTGAGTCTTTACCCAATCATCTACTGACTATGAAAATTCTAAGAGAGGTAAGAGCATTTTTTATACACTATTATATCACTATTAGCTCCTACACTTGTTGCCAAAATAAAAAAGAAAAATGGCCTGTATTGTTTTCTAGCTGATAGTTCATTAATCTTTCCCTGAGATATTGTCTTCTCTGAATAATTATTTTGAGAAAGTGGGTATTGGTACGCTTGTAAACTCCCCGCGTTAAGCTGGCCCTCAGTAACTTTGTAGCCAGGGGGTGGAACTCTTCATAGTTCTTGCATCTTTTTCTCCAAATTCTGGGCATTTTTGCAGTAGATGATGCTAAATACAACTTTTTTTTTTTTTTTTTCTAATTCTGTCTTTAAAAGCTGTAGTTCTTTTTACCTCATTTGTTTTTGATACACAAGTCTGGATTTTTAATAATGTCTGTGATGGCCGAGGACACCTCTCTTTCTAAAACCAGCTCATTATGCATGCCAAGCTCTGTGTACCTTGTCAAGGGCCAGCTCTGGGTCATTTCATAGTGTCTACTAGAATGTTTTGATCCCAGTTGTGATGCCTGGTCTGTCACCAGAGTCAGTTTTCCTGTGCTTGTCTCTGCAGGCTTGCACTGGCAGCACACACTTCTGTGTTATTGCCTTACTGGACCCTGAGAAGTCTGTGTCTTTTTGCCTCTCATTTTTCTTGCATGTAGTTCATTTTCCCTCAGATTCCTGTGTTGCCACTCCATAGTCAGCTTGCTCTGCCTGAATGAGCTAAAACTTCCCCCAAATGTCAAGTGCTTCAATAAATGCTACTGTCAGGCAGCTTCTGATACACTCCTGTGATGCTCCTTTCAGAGGAGGCCACTGACAAGAGGCTGCTGGAGAGAAAAAAGATAAATTATCCATTCACTACTGATATGGGGCTTAAGAATAAGTATCCATCTCATCTCTCCACTCAATATTAAAAAAAAGCATGAAAAGTCATTCTGTGTTTTCAGTTTTCAACAGCACTGCATTAAAAAAATTTGCTTGTTCATTCATTTTAATGGCAACAGCCAGTAAAGGGAGGTTCTCACGTGTCAGCATCCTAATAGTGTATTTCAGGTAATTTATATTAACTTAATTGAACTAACACATCTTAAAAAGGAATCTGTTTTGCTCGCCAAGACAGGAATATAACAGCAACTAATTCACTGCATAGCTGGAAAATAGCAGAACATCAAATGCATTGGGAGCCAGTGAGTGTTACTTTTGCAGATGTTCTCACACTTGCAGCCGAACTGTATGGGCAGACAGATACTTTCAGAAAATTAAATTGCCACAAGGTGGTGAAGACAAGGCTGGCATTATGCAGAGGTATTGAACTGTGATCAGAAAAGCTGGCCTCACCTCTTAGACTTTCTAAGATGGAATAATTTATCATCAGCTGCTGTGCAGGGAGACTTGCTCTACTGAAGAAGCAATCAATTTTTTTTTCAGTACTAAAGTATAAAAATTGATATTTCAGAATTAATTAATTTTAGCCTGGGTTTAAAATTGGGCCATACTGATAGTACTCATTGTTTGTTTTATTTGCTTCAACTAATGCATGCTAATGCTGGAGATCACAAAAAACTTTGTGAGTGCTATGCCCAGGTTGGTAGCATAAAGGGGAACAGAAGTGCTGGGACTGTCCTGACA
The DNA here is from genome assembly GCA_013400435.1 of Pycnonotus jocosus. NCBI lineage: Eukaryota > Metazoa > Chordata > Aves > Passeriformes > Pycnonotidae > Pycnonotus > Pycnonotus jocosus. The sequence continues at coordinate 16,345 of VWYP01021190.1, read as the reverse complement.
GCCTCGTGGCAAATCCTTGGCTTGGGCTATTCCCTGATTAATAAGATGGATCAGCAGCGCTGGCAGGTACCCTTTGAAAGCCAGACACAGCTGAATTTTGCACCCAGACTAGCCCACCCCCAGAGGGCTTTCCTGTTCCTCATTTTTTTTATCCTGCCATGACGCTTGATGTTGGTAATTCCCATGTTTGTGTTGGCATGCTGTGAGCTCCTGTCTCTGGCTCCTGGTGTGTGGTGAGGGGAGGAAGCCAGGAGAGGAGGTGATCAGTCTTCTCTGCACTCTCACGTGGCTGCCTGTAGTTGAAGGTGGCTGGCGCCACGCAAGTTCTTTTTTATTTTATTTTGTATGTTTAAGAACAGCGAGATAGGTGACCAAAATATTGCTGCTCTGTGGAATTTAACAAGAAATAGATTTGTCCCATTGCCTCAACCATTACCTAAGAAGAAAAAGATATTGACATCTGATGCTTGATTGTTCTGTGAAAGCAGATTCCCCAATCTGTTGCTATAAACGTCTAAAAATGCCATGTCATAAAAGCAGTCCTCCTATATTCCTCCTGCTGTATTTATTTTCCTAGCTGCCAAAGACCAACCTGGGTGGAGGGAAGAAATGTGGAATAATTTCCTAAAAAGCTGAAGGAGCTAGGCAGAGAGAGGGAAGCAGAAAGTGGCCCCAGCTGGTGCCAGCTGGCCAGAGCTCAGCCCCAGCGAGACAGCCCAGGCTGCCAGTCCCCCAGAACGTGCTGGCAGCCAGCACCTCCCACTGCCAGGTGGGACAAGGCAGGCAAAGTGCTCCTTTCCTTGCTGGGACTTGCCATGTGATATATTGGACTGCTTTAGAAATATTACATGAGTGCTTCTGGCTTTAAATTGGGAAGGGCTGTGATTAAAATACCCTGGACTCTGTGGTCGCATAGTTGGTGTTGGCAGTTTCTGTGGTCGCATATTTGGTAGCTAATGTCTTTTATGAATTCCAGATTTTTCTCCTTTGGGTTAATTCTGCTCCTGGAGCTAGTGCTGGAAGGCTGCTCCTTGGTCACATTTGTTGCATCCTCCTTGAAGATCACAGCTTCTTCTTTACTTCTACCATGGACACATTGGTGGGAAAACAACAGAACATCCCTGCAGCTACATCTAGCACCTCTCTCTGTACAAGGGAGCACACATTTGGCCCAGGAGGTGTTTTTTTATGCTGTACTGTCAGTGCACTGATTTGATTTAAAGCTCTGGCTGAAGAGTCTCCTGGTGAGCACTGTTGGTTTGTTCAGGAGGTGGGGTAACTCATCTTTTCTGAATGAGGAGAACTGTATTCTGAAATATGCAGGTGCCAACGGGCTCAAGGAAACGAAGCCATTTAAAAGAACTCCACTTTTGGTCAGATTGTATATTTTGCTAGCCACAAAATATGTATTATTATAATACATGTAGATGTTGATAAAGTCTGGAATTCAGCAATACACAATATTTTTTTTTCATTAGTCACCAGTATACAGTAAATGCTGTATATTTTAAGTAGAATTAAAGTGTCCATGAGAAAAATTCTTATATATAAAGTGCAGACAGGAGTACTGACTTTACTTCAGTTGGTACTCTTACACTAGTGGGGAAAATCAAAGGATACCCCTTGAAAGTGTTAAACAGTCAAATTGTGCAAAAGATGCTTTTCATTTACCACTGCCTACTTATTGTTGGAAATCTGAGTATATAGCCATGAAGGCCAGCTGTTTTCTCCTTATGGCATTAGTGAAAAAGCCCCAACAAACCAATATGCTTGTTGAGTATTTCTGGGACAAATTTTCCAGAGCTTTCCTATTGCTTTTTTGTTTCTTTACATAGAACACCCACAACCCTTCTTCCCTGATGAGGTGGCAGAACATCCAGATTCACTGGCTGATTGTTATGGGATTGATTTTTCTCTCTCTTTTCCTTAATTTCCCCTGGAATGCATTTTTCTGCCTACTAATTACTAAAAGGATGTGCAATCTGAGAGCAATCTGAGAACATTTCTGGTTCATTATACCAGACTAAGGCTGCAGTGAAAAAGTAGATGATGATGTATCTTGACTACTCTGTTCCTTCACACAGAGGTACTGGGGAACAAAAGGAAGCCTCCTTTGCCTGAGTGTTGGTTTGAGCACAGGTTTGAGCACCTGCACGGGGATCTGAGTATGCAATAAACCTATTGGAGAAGCAAGGAAACCCCCAAAAGCTGCAAGACTGGCAATGATCTTGCAATATTTGCAGTGCTGTGTGACTGTGCTGGTACATCTGCCATCAGATCATTCAAACACTGAGCCCCTGGAGCATCCAGCCCTGTGATGGTTCCTGCAACTGGAACCTGGTCTCCCACTTAATTTGTAACCTGAAACTCCCCCTCAGTCTTCATCTTTGAGATTATCTCCCCTTCAAATGATGTGGTTGTGGTGAATAAAGTTGAAGTGTGAGTTTCCTGTTCTTGGAACTCCAGTTTGAAGATGATAAAAAAACCTCAAAAAAGCCAAAAAACCTACTTGAAAAAAGAAGTGTATTTTACAGAGCAATAGTGAAATTAGAGGATTATTGTTTCCTACCCCATTACATCTGTTGGCAGATGGGTCGAATCCATGAATGAATTAATTTCTGTTTTGTCAGGAACTCTCATCTGGGTTTAATCTTGCTACAGGACCCAGAATTACAAGAGATAGACAAGAATGAACCGTGATGGACAGACTGAGAAACAAGGTAAAAAGAAAACCAGTGAGAGTGCATTTTTATAAACAAGCAGGACAGAGAGCTGTAATGAGTAAGTGAGAAGAGCACAACAAGAGGTTTGGAAAATACATTTTATGGGAAGGAAGGCTTCCATCTTAAAATACTTTCTATATTACATTATGCATCTGGCAGACCTTCTAGCTTTAATGAGAACACAAGCCAATGCCCAGGGTCTCTGTAAACTAAGAATCGATCTTTTGCAGGTTCTCCCTTCTCTGTTATTGATCATTCTCTCCTTGAAATTCCAACATGTTTTTTACAATATTACTGTTCTGACTCTTGGTTTGATGACAGCAAGGGTCTCCTACCTGTCTGTAGCTCTCAGATGCTAGCTGGTGCTTTTATGATGTTTTTTACTTTTCCAATACTTTCCACTATTTTTTAATACACTGTGTCAAGGAGGCTAAATAATTCCATGATGTTATTTATGGATGAGAAATCAAGGGAAGGAGAGTGAAGCAAATGGCTCAGAAAGACAGCACAGTTGGGAATGGAGGCCACTGGTACGTGCACCATGGCCTGGCACTTAGGTAACTTTAATGTATTTCTCATGCCCAAAAGTTATTCTCATCATTTGCTCCTAAATGGAATATTTCTTTCCCGTTTTTTAATTATCATTTGGTTTAAAATAAGCTGAATGGGCCTATGACTGATTTAGCAAATTATGGGCCACATTTTATTAAAGGCAACCTTGTTCACTAGAAGGCTTTCTGGCATTCTTCCAGTCCCTTAAAAACCATTTTAAGATTCTCTCAGAGTGTAAGGGCTCTTTTAATTATACTGTTCATTTTGCCATGCAGTTTATACTATGTTACAATTCCCCACTCCTGTCTCCTGGGGCAATTCAGTAACTCTTATAAGAGCGATATCTCTCGACCCATATTTTAAGTAATCTTTATGTGCTTTAAGTTACTTTCTGAAAAAGAGGTTAAAAAAAGTGAAAAAAAAAAAGATATTGTCAGAGGAATAATCTTTAATAAAAGCAGTATGGTCTGCTGGTCAGGAAATAAAGTGATTTTTTTAAAAAAATATATTAAATAATAAGGCATCTCTGAGGAACTTTAGTTACAAAGAAAATATTCCTACTCTAGCAATATATTGAAAAAATGAAATACCATCCTCAGTTTCAGTTGGCCTGGTCCTTTTAAATTAACATATTTGCTATGGATTTATCACGTTTTAGAAGTTTGATGTGGTGCTCTTTTATGTAGGATAGTTTTTGTTCTAATTAATTACCTGTCATTCCATTAAAAGACCTCAGTAGATCTCTTGTGAATGTGCTTAAAATGCATATTGAGCAGATACAGTTTCCAAGGGGGAAAACCATTTTACTCATGGTCTTTCTGTACACCTACTGTTTATCTTCTCAGTGACAGAGCTTCTCCATGCACTGCTGAGGGAGGAATTATCAGTACTTTGTTTTATTAAAACACTTCTTGTATTTGGATTTCACATATTTTAAGTTCAGAAGGGTTTTGTTTTGTTTTGTTTTGTTCAATGACTTTGAAGGAACTCTAAAACCTTTCCCTTCCTCTTACTCTCTTCCCTCACCTCCCATTTCCCCAGGGAAAAAAAAAAATCTGATTTGATTACAAAGTCTTTTTTTAGCCCAAAAGAGCCCTCCCTTCTCAGCAACCCTCCCTTTCCCCCTCATCTCAGTTCTCCCTCATCCCCACTGTACTTTTAAATATAGGCTTGAGTAGCTGCCAGCTGCACACCCAGTCCTCAAAGCACAGTCTGTGGCAGGATCATCTTTCTGCCTTCACTCGCAACCAGTGAGGAAAAATATCCTGGAACAGTGGAGGATATTTCATATTTTGAGTTTTATTATTTAATTTAATCTTCTTGCTTACTTGGCAAGGCAGCTCATCCAGCGAGAACTGCACGAGTCAGATGTTTTGTAACTCGCTGTGGTTGGAAGGAATCAATATTGTGCCCCAGGAGGCTCAGGCTGAGGATGCTTTACTCCATAATCTTCCCTAGGTCTCCAAATAAAACAACAACAAGAATTTCGGACTTGCTTACAGTAGTTCTGCTGGATCAGTAAAGCAGTTTGGGTGTAGACAGCTGTTTTCCTTTCAGGATGTGGGGGAGTTGAATCATTGAGTGTGAGGGCAAAATAATTCCATGATGGAGGCTGTTTGGGAAAATTTATCTTGATGAAAGGAGACAGTTCCAAGCAGAATGGAGAAGTGAGTGGTTATGGCTGTAGGTGAACTATCAAAGATGATAATTTGACAAATTTTCTTCTTTGCTCCATTTGTACGATCCCAGCAAAGAGAGACAGGAGTTTCATTCCGATTGATTTATTCCAGCTGTGTGCTGCTATGGACAGGTGAGCATGATTTCAACAGTGAAATGTTTCCACCTGAGAAAATTCCATCAGGAGTAAATCCACTCCTGTTCAGTGGTTGGCAATGCTGACTGGGATAGGGGAATGATTTTGCTCCAGTTTGTTCCTGCTTCTTTCTAGAGGGGAGTCATGCTTGAGCATGGAGATTTAGAAGATCCAGGAATAATTCTTGATTTTAATTTCAGAAACGTGGAAGGAATGGGAAGAGATACTTTATGTCCTGCATCAAGAGATAAGGTCAGATGGTCTAATGATCACCAAGCTTTAACCTCCTTGGATAGTTGAAAAGATAGCAATTCTTTAAATTACCCTCATGATAAGGTCAAGCACTGCTCTGATAACATCATAGAAATGGATAGAAAAGGCTCTTTAAGCCATCCTGTCTATCTGCTTGCCAGCATAGGATTATTCCCTCCAGGATGTTTTGTAGGGCTCAGTTCACATTGTGTAAGAGAATCATGAGTTTTATGGCTTTGGCCTTTTGACAGCACACACTTTATGGAACTTACTGATTGTTTTAGAGGGCTGAGTAAGACCCTGTTTCATTGCCTGAAATTGGAACAGAAACATATTAGCAACAATTACTTAGAAATATCTGAGATTTTAATTAAAATTGCTAAATACACCAGGGCAAAGCTGAGCCATTGCAGATGAAGTTTGCAGCTGAGAATACTTTAGCTGCAGACTATCACTGAGTTTTTCTAATAAACCATACGATATTTAAAATAAAATAATCTCAGTGGTTCTCTGTTTCTTTCTCTCCCCCTCCTCTTTCTGCTTTGATATTTTCCTGTCTTTCATTTCTGCCCATCTGGAGCTGGAGTTGAATTATGGCATATCATTTGTGTAGATTTGTATCTCTCCCCCTGGATCATAACCTTCTTATTGATTCCCTCAGCTCCTGGTGCTTACTCACACACTCTTGCTTCTTCTCCACCCTTTCTTCCATGGTTTTGCCTGTTTCATTTTACTCTGTGGGCTCTCATTCAACTCAATTCTCTTCCTTGGTTTTAGAAAAGGAATGTATTGGTTTTCAGTTATGCGTTTTTCACTTCATAATTTCGATCTTTGTATTATTTTTTTCCTTTTTTTTTCCTCTAAATACTAAAGTGCTAAAATGCTGTTGTCCTGCTCCAACAGAGAAAGAATTAGAATGGCTTATCTTGTTGTGTGAAATGGAAAGACTCTGTTCCAAGTTGCCATCCGGAAGTTTCTGGCAGTGAGAAGAGGTGTTAACAGCTGCTGTGAAAGGGCTACTGAACTTGGTATTGCTACAGAGGTTATTTATGCCTCAGCAATGTGACTAATTTGTTAAATTAATTAAAAGTGTATTTCCTACCCTCAAGAAAGAGCAGAGTACATCCACATGGCATTTTGTTCCATAAATGAAACAATAGAAAGCAAAGCTAAAACAGAAATTCTATAGCAGAATACAAATATGTTGAAATATTTCCTTGGGCTGTAAAAATGCCTCCTGAAATGGACACTTATTTTTCAAGCACAGTGTTTAATACTTAGTTTTGGTTACTGATCCTGTCGAAGCAAAAGATTATTGTAGGCTTAAGCTGCTGTGTGACTCAGCTCAGTGCTCTACTTTTGGAGTTCTCTTAAAAAATATGTATTTTGATGTCCTACAGTGAATGCCCTCATAAGGAGTGAATTTGTTTCAAGTATGGATGATATGTCCTTCAACATACAGAGCAGGACCAGACTTTAGCTGCTTTAGAGAGCTTCACTAAAATATCTGAATTTTAGTGAAGTTAAATTGATGCTTCTTGCTTGCACGGTGCAGATTCCAAGATGTTTCTTAATTACATCCTTTAAAAATATGGGGAACTTTGTTCATCTCCAAAGTCAGAAATGTTAATTCATCCTAACCTTAAACAAAATGTGAAAATCTGGTATGAAAAAGGAATAAAAATCTGGCATTTCTCTGAGGGTAAAATGATATAGTAATGTGTTTTGGGGGGTTTTCTAATTAGAAAACTTCAGGTCTCACTTTTTAATTCAGGTGAGAAGCCCTGAACCTGTAGGAACACCAAGCAGTGCTAGTCGAATCTGTAATTTTGGGGTGTATTGCCCATGTGGAAGTGATTAAAACAATGCATTACATTTTGCTCTTGTTGAGGGAGTACTTGATAATCTCGCTCTATAGCATCACCAACTGATACCTGTAAAAAAAACACTTTGAAAATAGGTTGTGATTAGAGCCACTGCCCCTATTAGTTTGTTGCTCATAGCAAAGAGACAGTAGTGCTCCTGCTCACTACTTTTCAAAAGATGGAAAAAGCTCCATGGTTTGGCATGAGGACTCCTAATTCCTGAGCGAGAGGCAGCGTGCAGGGTTTCATTACCTCACAGACGAATGGAACTGAGTGTGAGGAATGCCATGCTGCGGTGACAGCGCAGCCCCCACGTCCCTGAAATGGCACTTCTCTCAAGTAACAGCTCCTTGCACTTTGGGTTTTCTCGAGATCTAAGCCAAAGTGGCTTTTAATGGGGGGAAGAGATTGCTTTGATTAAACAGAAGCCAGATATGGAATTAAAGAGAGTTCAGAGGTTGCTATTATATTTTGGCAAAGATATTTCCTTCAAATTTTAGCTTTTTGTTTAGGAGACAGCTAGGCTTTTTAACACTTATTCTCTTATCTACAGTCTGGCATTTGAAGTGCGTTTAGGATTTATAGAAAGAAATATAGCATGCCTTTCCTTTTAGAAATATAAGAAAGTTTGGACTGCCTTGATGGCAGGCTAATTCCATCTAGTTCAGTATCTCATTCTTGACAACTACCAACCTCAACTATTCAAAGTGCAAGAATTCAGTTTTATTCAGCTGTCTCCTTGCTTAGGTCTCTTCCTGACTGATTTTTATAACCACATTTATCCTTCTCCCACTGAGAGCTAGACTGTACCTTGTGCCACAGCTCCAAAATAGGATACAGCAGGTCAAATTTTGTCAAAGAAGTGTTTCTGAGCTTGAAGAGACATTGCCTCCCTGGACACCCATGACTTTTCCTGTTTCTCTTTCACATGAAGTGGATTAACTTCAGTTCTGTCTTTAGCAGGGCTGGCTGGAGTTTTGTAAGTATAGGCTGGATTTACTGCAAGCCTCTCCTAAAAGGATCATTGTCATTACCTTGATTTTCCTTAAAGATTTTAGAACTTCTAGTTGTGTGACCAGGTCAGGGATTTGGAGCGATTGTTGTTTTTTTTTCCTTCCAGCTTTAAATTTCTAATGATTTCTAACAGCCCCCAGATTTCTTGCACCAGGCATTAAACCTGCAAGAAGCCCTGTAAACCATATGAGAAATGGTGTTTCCTTGCACTGAGAAGAAACTTGTGACCAAAGTTCCACAAAGAGTGTCATCCAGGGGTGTGGCACAAATGATCTGACATATAGAGCAGGGGGACAAATCCAGGGCAGGTGGGAAAAGCCTCAAATGTACAATTAAAGTTTTCAAAGAGTGATTTGGGTTGGAAGGGGCCTTAAAGGCCATTTTGTTCCAACCCCCTGCTCTGGGCAGGGATGTCCCTTACCAGACCAGGTTGCTCAGGGCTCCATCTAATCCAGGCTGGAACACTTCCAAGGATGGGGCATCCACAGCTTCTCTGAGCAACCAGTGTCAGTGTCTCACCACCCTCGTATTGAAGAATTTCTTGCTAATCTAAACTTGCCTTCTGTCAATTTAAAGCCATTACCTGTCATTTAGCACCAACTTATCAAACACTAGCTGCAGCAACCCTTCCTGTATTTCTTGGTAAACCTAGAAGAACAGATGGCAGCATTTTGGCAATTCAAAAAAGTCTTCCAATCAGCAAGTTTCGTATTTGAAATCTGTCGTGTCTGTTGCAGCGCAGGAGAAGCCAAATCTCTCCGTGGCATTTATTTCCCTTAATGTCTTGTGCCCGGTACAAATGGGCAGATTTGACATTTATGTAGAAGCTGTGCTAGCAGATCCAGGCTGCACGATTTGCCTCTGTTCTTGGCCCAACACTTGATAAGGTTTAACAGTTTAACAGTTTAAGCTTTAACAGTGGTCATTATGGTGTTCCCTGGTAGCAGGCTGGGAGAAAGCAGGATCCTCCCCAGAACACTCAGTGAACACCACTAGACACCTTCCAGCATGTATTGTTTGGAGTGGAAAGAATGAGCACACAACATACATACCCTGTGCTCCACCAAAAGAAACCAGCTTGGATTTGAGTTCTTGTTTTACGTTCTTGATCTGGAATGCACGTTGACTTTTTCTGCTGGTTTGCATAGCTGAGCTGCGTAGCTGAATTTCAAAAAAAGCAAATACTGGATTAGTGATCCTTTGTGTAAAGAGGCAAAATTGGCAGCTTTAATAATGGGCAAGGAGACAACTATCCACTTGTGCCTTCAAAGCAGCTCCTTCAGATAAGGACTGAGATTTATCAGTGTTTGAGGCAGTTTACTGCAGAACCTTCTCTGAAAATACTCTTGTTGTCTTTTGGCTTTTTCACTGTTCTTGCACTTTCCACAAATATGCTTTTCCATTGTTTTTTTTAGAGGCTCTTTTCTAGTGTGGCTCAAGGAGGAGAAAATTTAGGTGTTTGCAGAGAAAAGCAACAAAGACAAGGTCAAAATGAGGTGGGGTTTGAGAGCTCCAAAACTCAGTTCTGTCACTTGTGTACAAATAATGTAGAAGAAAGCCTGGGGACCCGCAGGCAGTGGCAGTGCTGCTGCACATAACATTTTTCTACCCCATTTAGCAGCAATTTCCTAGATGTATGGTGCTCTCAGGATCTGTGCTGAATGTAACATGGGAGCTAAAAGGAACTCTGTAAACAAAGGAAATGGAAAGTTTGATTAAGATATTGTTGGCTAAGAGAAAAAGGCTTATTGCCAGTCTGAGTTTGTTTTGGGTTCTTAGCTTGGAATTAAAATGTAGGTTTTCTACGACTGGAAATATAATAAGAAAACACTGAATTTTTCCTCTACATAGCAGTATTGGAATTTAAAGGTCTGTGATATATTTTTATGAGTGATATAGTCTGTTGTTAAAAACACTGGCTTTTTAGAGTATACAATTCAAAGACCATGGAGGCTGCCCGTGGTTTGTTATGCCTTTATGCCAGTGCACAAATGATCCAGTTGTCTCTAAAGCATCTGGGGCTCAGTAAATGTGCACTCAGTGGCAAGAGGGTGGAGTAGCCAAAACTTTAACCTGAAATTTTAGGTGGGGGGAGAGGGAAACAGAGATGGGAAGTCACCCTTAAATCAGGATAAATGTGCTTGAGGGGGAATCGCCCATAATTCATGATAAATGTGTTCATGTCTGAAAGGTAATAGCCAGCAGATACACAGCAGCAAGGATCCTCAGAAGAAAACCAAAGAAAGTACTCCTGGGGAAAAACTGGAATTTTACTGGAAGATCCAAGGTTTGGAACAAATAAGATTAGGACATTATACATTAGCATGCTATGAACAAATCTCCTTGAGTCCTACTTTACCATAGATCTGATCTAAAAATAATGCTTCAAAGAGTGCACTTTAGATTATGATGTGAGGTAAATGTTTTCATTTAAAGTTTTCCTGCCAGTTGGCTTTTGGCTTAAGTTTTGAAGGTTTTAATATGTCTACCACTGGAATGCTTTAACTAAGCTCATTTTAGATAGTCTTGGTATCTGTAGAAAGGAAATGAATTTGTTAAATGAGAAAATTGAGCTTATAAATGGCATGCTTATATGCTCTAGAAATTAATGGGAATTCTGCTAAGAGTTTTATCATTGCTTCAGGCTTTACATGGGCATGTTTTGCTTGGATGCTTTGACAGGTCTATGGGATTAAGAGAGTAATGAAGATCTCAGGTTTTGCCTTTAATTTTTTTCTTATAATTAAAATACTAGGGATGTGTTCTTAGAAAACCTTTGAGGTTGATTTCCATGAGTTTGTATTTCCAACTTTTAACTACAATCCAGTAATCCTGACTTTGCTGTGAGGATGCCAAGGCCCTGGCTCAGGTTGCCCAGGGAAGCTGTGGCTGTCCCATCCGTGGCAGTGTCCAAGGCCAGGTTGGATGGAGCTCTGAGCAGCCTGGGATAGGGGAAGGTGTTCCTGCCCGTGGCAGGGGGTTGGAATGAGATGGTCTGGAAGGTCCTTCTATCCCAAACCATTCTATGGTTCTGCAATTATTGCATCCTGCTGGGGAAAGAGTAGAGATGAAAACAGTGATTTTGCTGAGGAAAAACAATGTGACTAGCTGTCTGCTTTGTGTTTCACCAGTGTGGGACCAAGCATTAATGTAAATCTCCATGTTACATTTATCAGATTTGGATCTGATACTAGTGTAGTTTGAGCAATGAATAATTTTGAGATTAACTGATTCTTAATCTGGTGGCTTTATGTTAGGAGAATTTTTTTTTTTTTGTTAATAAGGGTATCATTGAAGCCTTTCTTGATTTTTTAATGTAATAAATTTTGTTGCAGTTGCCTTTCCTTGTCTTTAGCAAATATTTATTTAGGGTGCTTGGCATTCAATTACTGTTTCCCCACTTTCCACTTTCCTAAGGGTAAATTGTGCTTGAATCACTTGTGGGAAATTCCAGCTGAAGTCCTTCGTGCTATCGCGTAAACTCTCAAATACTGAAATAACTCTTGAAAATAGAATTTAGGAATTAAAACAGGTTACTTTTGTAAGAAGACAAATATTGGCTATATGATTAGAGGAAAAGAAAATAAGTTTCCACTTTCAGCGCTATATATCCTGCAAAGGACCAAGACTTGACACGGTTCATGTGGTCTGCAACTGTCATGAAGCTTCAAGACAGCCAAAGTACGTGAAAGTTAAATATATTTGTACATATTTTATTTTCACTTTGCTAGGAAAGAAATGTTCTTTGCACCTTGAAACAGCCTTACTGCTCCAGTGGGGATTTAGTCAATCTCTAAACTATGCTAAAGCATTTCCCAAAGAAATTGTGTGAAACAGCAAGCAGGCAGAAATCAAACTTTTTCTTGTGCTTCCTGTGTCCTAACTGGACACTTTTCTGAGACAGACGTAGAACATTAACTTGCAACACCTAATCATGCGTTCAGTTAAATTGGTGAAACCATTTTCTAGTTGTTTGGTTGGTTTGTTTTCCTTTCTTTTCCTTCACTGACTTCCTCTCATCCTCCATTAAGAGCCCAGATAAACAGCCAGCAGACCTGACAACCCTTTTGCTGTTTGTGGGATCTACCATCAGAAGCTGAGAAGCTTCATGGCCTCCACAGATATGGGTGAGTCCAGCCACGTCTGCATTAAAGTGCTCTGAGAAATGAAACATGGATGTGAGTGCAAAGGATGAGGGGATTCACTTGCACGCTGTGATGCTGCTGCAAGCCAAATCAGTAGTACAGGTGCAGGCTGGAATCCTTCCTTCCAAGTTAAAATAATAAAAACCCCCCATATCTGATAATATCCGTAATTATTTTTCCTTTGTAAACATGATACATTTCCATGTGGGTAGAGGAGAGGAGGAGAGTTAAGGAATTTCTGTCAGTATTAGATCTGGAATTTCATTTAGCTGTACATCTGTTCTTCTTTAGCTAAAGACCATCCTAAATTTACAATTAATATTTTATTCCAGTTTTTACAGAATTCTACAATCTGTTTGCTAAAGTTCATTTGGCAAAGGAATGATCATGGCTGTTTAGAGAGTTATTTCTCGTCAGAGAATATTTTGGGATTCATGACATTCGTTCACTATTGATATCTTTTGAAAGGTATAAGAGTAAGTGATCTCTGTTGAGCACTAACTATGTTCACAAAGCAAGATTTTTATATAACATCTAAATTCTCTGTTTTCCTTTTGAAGGCATGTTGAATATCTACTTTAGGAAACTAATATTAAATAAGAAACCTTTGGAGCTTATACTAAATATCCCCATTTTCAGAATTCTTATTTATTGGAATTAAACCAAATTAACCAAAGTTAGTGAGCTTGAGGTGGGGGCTTGAAAAAAATCCAGGTCTACTTGCCATATTACACGCTCTTTTCAAAGAACCTGGTATTTTTGCTGAATTGCCCCGTAACTCAGACTTAGTCTTCATGTCATCACTTCTATCTGAGGGAGTGTGAGAACACGAGTGGCAGCCAAGCAGAGGTGGCACAGGCTGGTGCTTGTTCACTTTAGCACTGATGTCATGAATGCTGGCAGAAAGTGAAGATTTTTTTCCCATTAAGAGGTGTGACTCTTTCTCTCAGGGCTGCATATCTTTTCAGGTGCATTGTAATTAAGACCTTTAGGTGCTCAGAAATGTTGTAGGCAGAATTTTGGGGTTTAGTTCTGCTATCTGTATGAAGCATCTGTATTTTTGCCTAAGAATATAATTATCACAATTACCTATTCGATGGCCACCATTGATATCTGAGGGCAAATTCTTCCCTACGTCCCTCTAGAGCAGGAAATTCCTTTCTCCCCTGTTGTTCTTTGTTCAGATATTCTCTTTCCTCTGTTCTCCTCATTTCTATCTCTGGAAGCCATTGCTGTATCATGGCCAAGGCAAGAAAATTATGTTGGCTGGGGACTCACAGACTCTGGTGTTTTGATCCCAGCACTGTCTTGGTTCAGTCTGTTGCTCATTGCCTTTCATGGGTGCAGGTTTATATCCAGACAGGATTCAAACTGCCCTGTGGGCCTTCAAACCTTACCTTAGTTTGTTGCTGAATGGGGTTCTGTTCATGCTGTGTTTCCTTTGTTGTTAACAAGTAAAGTCCTATTTTTCCATTTTGTAAATGGAAGGTATTTGAAACTCTTGATTAAAAACTAACAGGTGTTTATTAGAATATGTAAAAATGTTTTTCACTGGTTTGGTTGTGTTACCTGAAGGAATGATGATGGATTCAGAAATGTGCTATGTTTTTCATATAAAGAGTTTCCTTCAGAGCTAGGCAGCCTGCAACCTAAGATATCAGTACTGCTGTGAGTTTGCTAAGTGATGTTAATCCATTTCTGCCGACTGTAAGGAACAGACACTGCTAGCAAATAATACAAGTGAGATCTAAAAATGAACAAAAGGAGACTATAAAGACCACTGAGAGAACAACTGCATCAAGATCATATTGCTATTTGTATGTGTCCAAGGGATGTAACTATCAAAGATGGTTAACTTTCATCTCTGGCTGGTTTCTTGCAGTCATATTTCTTCTTCTTAGTCAAGGCAACAGACGCTTCTCCTGGGAAATTGTATAATGGGTAAAGAATGGCTTGGGAAGTAGGTTTGGAAAAGTGCATTGTGTGTTTGAGAGGGCTCAGAAGAATAAAATTTCAGATGGTTAAGTGCTTATTCTGCTTGCATTTTCCCAAATGTGATTCACTGAACATCTAGATCTTGATCTGAAAATCCTTTTGGTGCAACTTCAGTGGCATTTTTTGGGTGTGAAAAGAATAGATGGACGACTGTTACTAAGCTATGGAAAACAGATGACTAAAACTGTATGATTTGGTACTTCAAGCATCTTTAATGACATTGTCTTTTGTGTTTCACTTGTGGTGTTCAGAATTGTACTATCTTTTTCCATTTCAATTCACATGACATTCATTTAAATTCTCCTACAGGCTTCTCCCCTTATCACCTGTCTGATTTCACCTTAAGCACTTTCCAAATATAGTCTGGTCTGAATTGTCTTGCAGATGAATTGATTTGTGAGGAAACATGATTTGTCATGATATTTTTGCCAGTGAAATAATTTGTTAGGTACAAGAAGGACCCTTTTTAGCAACTGATGGTGGCTTTTTAGCTTGATTTCCAGACCAGAAACCTACTGCGCAGAATGCTGTGCATCATTGCAGTGTGTGAATCGATGACTGACTTGTGTTGAGTTTCATCATCTATGAAAACTTCTTACACTGACAGCAATTTTTGCTGTTTGCTTGTTCACAGAGTAATGAAAAGTTTGATAGTTTCCTCCAAATTGTTCCTGTTGGCAGAACGATGTGAGATGCAGGTTTCACATGGCATGTGGTATAAACTGCCTTGTTCTCTCATTTTAGAGTGCAGTTGAGAGGCTGTATGATATTTTTAGAGCATATATTTGATGCTCTAAACTGCTATTAAGACTGTGGTGCTTTTGTAATGTGCTGATGTATGTTACTGGTTGCTTTTTTTTTTTTTTTCACGGAAATGTGTAGGTTATTGGCATTTGTTTTTACTGCTGACACTTTTTTTCAGCATTAATATGTTGCTATGCAATTTCACTAGAAAAATGTTATGGTAAGCTGACTGAAATGTCATCCTGTCTGTATTTCCCTACAGGTTTTATGGGCTTAAATAAGCACCTGAATAAGCTTTTGAAACGTGTCAGATAATGTAATTTCACAACATTATTAAGAGCTTGTTTCAGTTGGCACGTCATTCAACAAGCTGTTTGTATGGCTGTTTGCCTTTCTGGAGAATTTAAAAATTTGTTCTGAACTAAGACATAACCCTATTTGTAAGAGGAATAATCACTGAGTTATTTTTACCAACTAACTTTGGATCAGAGATGTGTTGATTCCAGAGTATTTTCTTGATACTGGTCTATGTTTTAGTGATGTGCTGTATGAAAAAATTAATGGTGGAAATACTTCATATTTACTCAGTTGGGCAGACAAATGCCCTTCTCTTAAGATTTCTTATTAATAGTTCTTTAGAAAGCCTTTATTTTTTTATGTTGGCGAGGATTCATTTTTCCCCTCTTCCACTGGCCATTCCTAGGGAAACTTGTTTCCAACCTCAAGAATACTAGTTACATTGAAATGACATATGCTTAATGTTTTTAAATCTGAAACATGTCAGAAGCCAAAAATTATTCTTATTATATTTTCATTCCCTGATGTCAGTTGTATATTTTTGACCTTTTTTTTTTAATCTATAAAATAGAAAATCCTGAAGAAAGCTCATAGCTACACTAGCTGAAAAAAGGGAAAAATACTACTGTGGTGTTCATCAGACTGCTACCAACTAATTTCATTTGAACATGGTTATAAGACCTTGCAAACAGACCAAAGTGAGAAAAGAGATGGTTTGGCAACTGATTTTTTTAAACCTCATTGGATGCAATTTAACTTAAGAGGGAAAAGTACCAGATGAATGCTGAAATCATTATCTGTAGCTCAGGCATGTCCAGAGTTATCTTATGTAGCAGGGGATGATAATTTAGAATAGTTTTGCCAAAATAACAATCTGCTTGCCAATGTGTCTCAATTTTTTATTTTAAGATTGATGATTGAAGATACATAATTCCAGAATTTTTT
>VWYP01021188.1:116477-160448 GCA_013400435.1 Pycnonotus jocosus | reverse complement strand
GAGGATGGCCCCGAGGGTGTCTCCGGCTCGGCGGCTCCACGGGAGCCATCGCGGGTTTGCGGTGATCTTCTTGCCCGCCCCTTCTCCCCTTGCCGCAGGCCCCCACCTCCGTCGAGTCGTGGGGCAGGACGGATGGAGTCGGCGCTGGCCAGGCCCGGCTCCCACTCTTATGCGGGGAGAAGTGGCCAAGCTGAAGGCCTGCCTTTCCCGCCCTTAATGCTGGAAATCCCAGCCATGCCTCTGTCAGAGCAGGTGACACCACTCCCCTGAGTCCTGGGCCAGCCGTCTCGGCGTGGCACAGCTCTGCCGCCACTTTGAACGGGGCTCAGCCATGGCTGAGCTCCCCATTGAAAAGGCAAGGAAAAATGAGACAACCCGTATGAGCAGATCAGAAAAAGTAACAGGATATTTCAAAAGGACTCTGGCTGGTCCCCACTGTAATTGTGTATGTTCTTTCAGCTCTGATATCCCCACTTAGGACTGGTTTTACAAGATTGAATTTCAAGGATAAACTCAAGTCTCTCTATCGCTGTTTAAAAAAAGCCCCAGTGGCTCCCCAGCACCCTTGCTGCCAATCCACACATGCTGAGTGTGGAAGAAGTAGCCTGAAGTGATGTTATAATTAGGACAGATTTACTCCTGGAAAACTTGCACATTACAGTGTGGAGCATGTGTGTGCACCTGCTCAAGAGCTGCTGTAGCACTGAGTGCAGAAGTGGAGATGATGTTTTACAGGCTTTTGTTTAAAAGTACTAAAGTGATGGAAGGAAAGTGACCCTTTGGCTATAACTCGCTTCATGTAATCAGCTGTGCCAGAAAGCGTTCTGACTTGAGCAGACAGATAACCTCCCTTTGCAGTTCTGAGAACAATGCATTTTTTAACAATTTTTTTATTTAAAATTTATTGCTTTTCAGGTTTGGGAGCCATTGCCCTGTGCTGGCACTGATTAACTTGCAGGTCATTAGCAGTGGCTGCCTTAGCAGGGTCAGACAGGGTCAAGCAGGGATCCATAGCTCTGCCTGAGTCTTGGAGCTGCCAGGTTTTGATGAAAATGATGAACTCCAGGCATGTTGCTGGGAACATTCACAAGCACTGAAGGGAGACACCTTCCCTTTGTTATTTGTGGATATATCCATGCAGATTTCTTACTGAGGCAGAGAGAAAAGCTTTTTCCCTGGGACTGCAGAATGAATTAGCTCAGTTAGATTGTAACACCATTGTGGGTTTTATCCCTGTGTGGGCCATTCACTTAAGAGTTGAACTCGATGATTCTTGTGGATCCTTTCCAACTCAAGTGTATTCTGTGAAATCTGTATGTGTAGCCCAGATTCTTCCAAGGATGGTGTTTACCAATAAGCATAATCCATACTTTCTGCTCCCACCCCTTTCCCACCCTCAGTTCTCCTGCCCTGATGTCCCTTCATGAGGCCTCACAAGGAGGAATGCTGCCCCTTTGGACCATGTTGCTGTCTCTGCACTGCCTGCTCTGTGCTTTCTCCCTCAATTCAGGGTACAAGTGCAGAACAGGTGGACATTCATCTCCAGGGCTGTGGGGTATCAGAGCCCCTGTAACTACTGTCTGGTCACTGCCTGGCTGTCACCCTGCCCCAGCAGGCTGACAACAGCCAGAGTGGGCTGGTAATGGAGAGGGATGTCATGTGGCACCAGAGTTGGACTCCCCTGTGATCCTGGGCCCTCAGCAGGGATCCTGCCCCAAAGTATCTCCCTAAGGCACTGATCAAACCCAGTTGTATCTTGCCTCGTTGTTCTAGTAGTGCATATTGGAGACAGGAGTTGGTGAAATGTGGAGCAGTGGTTACTGTGAACTAGGCCACCATCAACAGGAGGAAAATTTAAGCCACTGGGTTTAGCAGCCCTTTTCATCATTCTGGTATAAAGTGCTCTGCTTGTATTGACCTGTCCTTGGAGGAGGTGGGCTTTGCTTGGATGAAGCGGGGACTTCTGCTGGACTGCCGAGGTTTGTCCTTGACCCCCAGTGACAATGTTTTCCTTGCTGTTGCAGTGCCCATCTACGTGCCGTTCCTTATCGTGGGATCTGTGTTTGTCGCCTTCATCATCTTGGGGTCACTGGTGGCAGCTTGCTGCTGCAGATGCCTGCGGCCCAAGCAGGAGCCCCAGCAGAGCCGAGCCCCTGCGGGCACCCGCCTGATGGAGACGATCCCCATGATCCCAAGTGCCAGCACCTCCCGGGGCTCTTCCTCTCGCCAGTCGAGCACAGCTGCCAGCTCCAGCTCCAGCGCCAACTCGGGGGCTAGAGCTCCACCGACGAGGTCCCAGACCAACTGCTGCTTGCCAGAAGGGACCATGAATAACGTCTATGTCAACATGCCCACCAATTTCTCGGTGCTGAACTGCCAGCAGGCCACGCAGATTGTGCCGCACCAGGGCCAGTACCTGCACCCGCAGTACGTGGGCTACGCCGTGCAGCACGACTCGATGCCGCTGACCCCGGTGCCCCCCTTCCTGGACGGCCTGCAGAGCGGCTACAGGCAGATCCAGTCCCCCTACCCACACTCCAACAGCGAGCAGAAGATGTACCCGGCTGTGACTGTGTAGTGCTGCCGCCTTCCCATCCCCACCCAGCCGATTTTAATATCTGAACTGAGCAGAGGAGAAATACTTCCTTGGAACAAAGCTCCCAGAACGCCACTTGTAAATAATTTTGAAAGGCTCATGCATGTCAGACAGTGTTTATAAACCGTTTATTTTCATCGGAGTCTGTTGCCAGGAACTGTAAGGATGATATCTCGGAATTAACGTTGCCAGATACGCTCTCATTCCAGCGCGTGATTTACGGCAGCGAAGGATTATGCTGGAAATGCATATGTATTTCACATCACTGTACTCATGAGATAAATGTCGGAGCCGTTAAGTGCCCTTCAGGTATGACATGGTCGCAAGTATTTGCCTAATTAATTCTAGAAAGAGTTTTGTTACACTGTACAGGACGGCAGTACTTCAGAAACCTCTCCCGACTCCATAATGACATTTCCCGTTGCTTTACAGACAATCACAACTGAGAGCCGAACAGTGCAATCCCTGTATGCCAGAAGCTGGTACCAGTCCCTGTGGCTTCTTACACACACTAGCTTTGGGGTGAAATGCCACCAGAGGCTTGGTCTTGCAAAGACCAATTTTCTTTGTATTATGGAGGAATTAGAAGAGTGAACTATTCTGCTCTTCTTTCCAGTGCACTTGAAACCCTTCTTGATTTGGTTTTGTGTAAAGATCAGGACCCAGCAGTGGTTTGCACAGACTTTATCTTTGTGAACATTTTACTAAAACCAGGGTACGAGGTGCTTGCTCTTTGTGATGCTCAGCAAAGCCTTTGGTACAGCTGGCAGTGTCTGAACTGAACCTGCCTTGGCAGAGAAAGGTTAGACTGTGATTCCAAGCATGCCTGATTTAACCTCACTTCCCATGAAACAGGAAAGCCGTGTGAATATGCCCACCAAGGTGTCAGCCCCAAAGCCTGCTCGCATTGGAGTCTGCCTGTAGGAAAATAGACTTAATCTTGTCCCCTGTGAGCCCATTCCAAGTCCCCTGCCCTACCCCATGGGAGTGGGAGAGTGTTACACAGAACCCAGTTGGGATGTGAATGGGTGGGTGGAGGTTTGAAATCCATCCTCTTTTCTTCTTTACCCTTATGGCAGGGGACTAGGGAGGCACAGCTGTATTTAAAAATAAGCAAAAAGCCCAACCAAAGGACAAAGGTGCTTGTGGTCTTACAGGGGTCACGGAGGTGGTGAGATGCAGAAAGGAGGGATGTTTTACACTGGAGCTGTTGGCTCTGTCCTGCTTTGCTTCATCTGGGGGAAACACCTCTCCAGGCTGAAGAGGCAAGAAACAATCAGATCATTCTAATTATATCACCCTACCTGCAGCAAACTAAGGCTGGTTTTGTATCTTAAAAAATATAGCCTCTGGGTTTCCATCCATTTGCTCCTCAGCCAAAACGGTGCAACAGAAGACTTGAGGCCCTGTGCAAAACCCAAGCAATTACTGTAACCAGACCAGTGAGGACAAAGGGTTTCTTACTGTCTGATACTGTATCAATATGTAGCAATAACTGTGATGCTGTGTTTCCTATGTCTGTTTTTAAATGACACAGAAGGTGCAGACCCATTGCCAGACCCAATGGTTTACTCATAAAGACGCCACACACAGGCAATCTGCAGCAGGCAGCCATGGTTTGGCCACTGACGCGGGGAGATGAATAGGTAATTTATCCCGATCTGTTGTTCCTGGCTGGGATTGCCCAGTCAGTGCGCAGGAGCTGGACAGAAAGGTTGGTTTGTGAGACCTGGCTTCCCCTCCCGCCGGGCTGGGTGTCTTTGGGGAGGCTGCTGGAGGCGTCGGATGCTGCACAACTCCGGTGCTCAGGGATCTTCAGGGCACTGGGTGCTCCAGAGCTGGAGCTGGGAGCTCTGGGCACTGGGTGCTGCCAGGCTGCTGAAGGACCCCCTGCACTCTCTGGTCTCTGGGGGTGCAGGTTTCTGCTCACGTAGCAGTGGGGTCACAGAGCTGGCATCAGGCACAGCTGCCTGTGCTTCCCCAGGAGCTACTTGGCCCTGGGTGAGCCCTGGCCAGACAAGCAGCTCCTCCTGTGCTCCTGACCGTGCCCAGCTGTGGAACCACCAAGCCAGCTCCCCCGCACTGCCTGCCTTGCACAGGCCCTGGCAAGGACACCTCCTCTGACCTATGAAATTCAGGTGATTCTTTGTATATTGTTTACTTGTTTAAAAAAAAAAAAAGAATAAGTTAAATTTAAGTCTGTAGAAATTAATTTACAACTTGAAGACAGAGAAACCCAAGTTCTAATAAAAGAAATTTTGTGAGATGTGGTGTTTTTTTTAATGTCATGTACAATAATGTAAAACCAATGTTACCATTTGATATAGCTTTTAAATCTCTGAAAGAGCACTTGCTTTAAAGTGTTTCTTACAACTGAAGAAAAAAGCTCCCTTTGTTTCTTAATAAATACTTTATGGTGTGACTTTGGTTTTGTTTGCTTTGTCATAGGGTTTTTACTTTTTCAGTTAATGCTTTGCTTTCCTGAGTCTACAAAAGAACATCTGACCAGCCCACCTCTCCAAACTGGCAAAACCAAAAGTTTGAACTTTGTTCAGCCATGTAAGTTGTTGGGTTTACAGTTATTTTTTAAAAATACAGAAAAGTGTGCTCCAGTGGGGCATATTCTGAGGGGATGTGTTTGGAAAGATCGGGCAGAGGGAGATGGCATCTGAACATCAGCTGAGATGGGGATCCCTCACCTCTCAGGTGGCTGGGGAGCAGTGGTGGGAGCAGGATGAGCCAGAGCCTGTGGGCTCATCAAGCTCCCTCTTTTCAAAGAATGCCAAATACTTTGCAGCAAATAGCTTTTTCTGAGGATTTTGGTTTCAATTGGATTCACAGTTACCAGCTGAGCCTTTTGAGTGTATAACTCTCAGTAAGTGGCTGTGCTGTTCCCACTGTCCTCTGCATGGGGACCCTTCTTGCTGGAGCAAACTCCATCCTCATTAGTGAGACCAAAAGCAAAGCCCGTTGTGCCAGGGGCCATAGCTCAGTCTGGGATGAGGACACTCTGCTTTCCTGGTGTTTGCTCTCTCCTGCTGCTGGCACTGCACTGTGTGGGCAGGTGGGTGGCTGGAGGAGCCAAAAGGGCACAGAGGGGAAATTGGGAGATTGTTGGATCTGCATGTTTATGACAAAAAAGTAGAAAGAACAGTCTGGGAAAAACATCGCCTTGGTCAGGCTCTATATAGCACATTCCAAAATGCCACAGCTTCCTGGTGTCTGGGGGAGGTGAGGTAGCATGGCTGAAAGCAGAAAGCTGGCAGGGAAGGAGGGGGTCAGCCATGGCTCAGAACAGATGTGCTGAGGTGACGAGCACTGCGCAGCAGGGGAGGCCAACAATTTGTGTTAAAGCTTTTTCTTGTGTTTTTATCTCTGGAGTTTCTTTGCCCTTGGCAGTTGTTTTCGTGCCGTGCCGTGCCGGAGTTGGTGTGCACAGTGAGCAGTGCTGAGGGTGGGGAAAGCCAGCAAACCCCACAGAGGCTGGGCTGGTGCTGCTTTGCCCTGAGCACACACCACCAGGCTGGGGACCTGTGGGCACAGTGGTGCCCCAAGGTGGCTGTAAGCAATTCCATGCCCAAACCACTGAGCCATGCAGAGAACAGCAGGAAGCCATCACCAGGGACAGGATCCCCTCCCAACAAACACTCTGGAGTGGAGAAACACTCTGGAATGTCCCACCTCTGAGCTGGGCACATCAGGGGACAGAGCCCCTTAGCAGGGGCTTGCACGCCCCTGTACAGCTGCCACCAGCTGTGCCACAGTGATTAGGGGACGGGGGAGGGTGGTGCAATTCGGGGCCAATGCTCACAGGGGGCCCACGATGCCCAAGGGGAGCGAGCCAGGGAGCAGGTCTCAGCTCAGCACATTAACCTCAGCACCTCCCTTGCAAAAGATCTCATTTTATGCTCACTTTTTGGTCTTGCTGGAGCTCTTCTTCTCCCTCCAGATTTTCTGCTTTTCCACTCTTTTCCTCCCACTGAAGTTATTACTAAATATTATTCCCCACATGTATTCTCTTCTATTTTTCCAAGCTGAATCTCATTTTATTGTTTCCTCCTCATATTTCCTGCTTCTCAGTAGGTCTCTTTGTAATATTTCTCTGTCCTCAGTGGGGTTTGCAACATTTTCCTGCCCCAGATCACTTCCAAATGGACTGAACAAATTGCATAAGCCTGTGCCATCCTTTCTCCCCTTCCCCATCTACACTCAGTGGAGCCAGTTCCATGAGACCCTGGCCAACCTGGAGGCTCACAGTGTCCCCTGTCCCATAGGAGAGCATTTAATCTTTGTGACAGTATTTCTGAATGGCCACATAACACTGGTCACTGATGCTGTAACAGCCTCCTGTGCCTCAGCTATGGGGATATGCTCATTGTGCTGGGCCATGTGCCACAAAATACCAGTGTGGGCTCCAGCGAGAAGGCCTCAGGTGAGCCAGCACTGTGGTGTGGCTGCTCTGCACCAAACGCTGTATTGTCTGACACTGTATCAGAGAATAGCGTACTGCCCTGTCTGCAGCCAGCCCTGGAGGTGAGGTTGGCACAGGTGATGCCTTGTCTCAGCACCCTGGGGTGTGCCTGTGCCCTTCATCTCCTGGTAGACAGCCAGTCCCAGACACAGCTTCCCCCCTCCATCCCCAGGAAGCCACTACAGCCCTGGCACAGGGATGGATTTTCTCCTCCAGTTGCAGAGATCCCCCTTCCTGTGCCAACACTTACTGGTTTTGTGATTTGCCCATAGAAATGCTGTTCTAATTGCTTGGCTTAATTTGTCCTTTATACTGGCAAAATCTCAGCCCACTGACCTGACCCCAGGCCTTTTCCACCTGGCTTGTAACCCTGCACCTCTCACCTTCTCCAGCTTCTCCATGCTGGCTTGTTTACAACATTTTACATGGCCCTCATGTCATTTCCATCTCCTGCTTGCCCCTGCTGAGGCAGAGTTCTTGTGGGGCAGTTGTGCTGGATGGGAACATCTGGGGCATCTGGTTCATAAGCAGAGGAACAGCTTCATTTGGAAAATACCTTCCCACTTAACATCAAAGGTGACATCCTCCAAATACCAAGAGTAAGGCAGCAAACGTTTCACTAGGCATGGCTGAAAAGTTTCTAGGTGTGCAAGAGGCTGAGTATCTTCTTACTCCCTGATTTTCATTAGAAGAGGGGAGACAAACCTCTCTGAAATATGAGTCACAGGTCTCAGATTGCAAGTGCCTCCAGCATTGTACTGGCCACTGTCTTCATCAAAAGAAAGTTAGTTGACTTTATTTTTAATGTTAATCAATTTTGGTGGCTATTTCTGATGAGATGAAGCCATGCAGGTAACAACTCAAAGCTGTCACTTGCTGCACTGGGCAAGGCCCAGCTCACCAAGGACACAAGTTGGCTTCCATTTGCATTGTCCATAACACATCAGGAAATATAAAAGAAAACTCACCTGAAACCTTGAAATCTTGTCTGCCATCACAGGCTGTTGCAGAGACATTGTTTAGGCTTATAACAGCAAAAAGAGATTTCAAACATTCAAGAACGAACAGAAATAACATCTTTGTCCTAAATGTGATAATCCTTTACTTTTAAGTAAATGGTCCCTTATTGGCTGTTATTAGTCCTTCAGAAAACCTCCTGCAAAATCAAAGCAAACAGTGATACATCAAGCTGAAAAATGTTTAATTCAACAGGTAAGTTTCTTTCCATCAAGCCTTACTCATGTTTAATGCTGGACCAGGTCAGGGCATGGCCCGCCCTGGTTTGCCTCTCCAGGTTGATCTGAAAACGATGAAGCAGGAAGGCACTACTTTGGATCCCATCAATGCTATTAAACCAAGGCAAGTGAGCATCATGTCAGAAAACAGTAAATGCAGCAGTAAAATAAAAATACTTCTTTATCTCCCTTCCAAGATACTGAGCAGCTTCACAGGATCATAAAAAAAATTGGCTGGATTGGAGGGGACCTCAAAGATAGTCTAGTTCTAATCCCCTGCAGGAGGGACACTTCCCGCTAGACCAGGTTGCTCAGTGTCCCATCCAGCCTGGCCTTGAACACTTCCAGGGGTGAGGTAGTTAGGATTCCTTCCATCAGATTTAGGAAGAGCTTTGAAAGCTGATGGGGACAGCCTGGCAGAGTGTTTGATGCTGCTGGGTGCAGAGCCCATCTTAACTGGGCCACAGACTTCCCAGAGCTCGCTGCTGCTGCAGATATTGGCACTGGGGCAGGTCTGAAATGTTGCAGGACAAGATGAGGATGTCAGTGTGTTGTGCAGTCTCTGCTATGATTCGGTACCCAAATGGTAAATATTGGCTTATGCAGCTGCTAATTCCCTCAATATTTGCTTTTGAGAGACAGAATCCTATTGACTTCGCACAATCAGACAGTCTATGCATGATTGTAAATATCTCCTTATGGGGGAAAAAATGATTCTCAATTTACATTGCTGCAAACCAAAAGCAACTGCTGTAGATCTACTGTGCAGTCAGAATCAGGCTCTCAGTTTAAAAGCTGAAGTGCCACCCTCACTGTGGATGGGCAAATACACAGAGCCACTCCACAGGATTTAGTGAGCAGGTATGAGAGCAATGGGCAGCTCAAGCTCTGATACCTGGCCCATCCAAATGAGCTGGCACTAGGATCACACTGTGGTATTTTATGGACTAAGGCATCTATTGGGGAGCTTACAGGCAGTTCCTTCCACAGTGTGGAGAAAGGAAAGAGTGAGATGGACCAGCACAGTTACAAAACCAGCAGAATATACAAACCCAGCCCACAGTCCTTTTCTCCTGAGGGACGCTCCTGCTGCCTGTACTGGATACCAGCAAGTACCAGCAGCTCCACAGGACCAACAGAGCTGTCTTGACTTACTGTGATAGCTGTGCAGGACATTTTTGATGAGGCTGTAGGTCGGTGCCAGTGCCATCAGACAAGGTGGCTCTGAAAGTGAGGCTCCCAGACTCGCCACTGCAGGATTTAAGTGCCAATCTGCCCTGGAAGGTTGCACCTTCTTCACTTGAGGGCTGCTGTGTGTGACCCAGGAAGCTCAGTG
The DNA here is from genome assembly GCA_013400435.1 of Pycnonotus jocosus. Taxonomy (NCBI): domain Eukaryota; kingdom Metazoa; phylum Chordata; class Aves; order Passeriformes; family Pycnonotidae; genus Pycnonotus; species Pycnonotus jocosus. Next base: position 150,810 of record VWYP01021188.1, on the reverse strand, counting down.
CCCCCACCACTCTGACATGACACCCTCACGGGGCAGCACCAAATACCAAGGGCAATACAGAGGGAAACCATGACCACCTCTTTGACCATCACCTCACTGCCCTTAGAGAGTCCTGGCAAGAGAAATGGAACATGAGCTCCCTCCCATCAAGCCTCCTCATGGTGAACATCCTGGCTGGGCATGGCCACTGAAGCAAGGTCTCACCAGCATTGTTCACCATTCCATTGCCTGGGACACAACCCCCTCCCCATGTGCCCTTGAGCTCCTTGCTCAGCGTGGACAGACAAAAACCAGCAGTGTCTCTCAGGGATTTTTAAAGCCTCGTTTCTCTGCAGCCCCGTATTTCTGCTGAAGAGGAATCTCACTGCTCCTTCCAGGTTTATGAGGACTTTCTGCACCCCAAAAATGCTGAGGGCACTCAAAGAGGCACGGGGCTGTGCTGGAGGGAGGGGCTGGTGACCAGGCACTGCCACAGCAGCACTCACTAAAAGGGATTATGTTACTGAAATCTTCTTGCTTAACATTCCTCAGCCGGACCTTTCTCAGTTACACTTTTATTTTTTAATGCTCCCATTTCAGACTTGAGCATTAATCTACAGGTTTAGGGACTTTGATTCTTTGTTCTGGTATGAGGCACCGAAGGCTGCCATCAACAGACTTAGCAGCTGCTCCGGCAAATATTTGGCTCTGGGATATGAGCACTAGGCTCTCTCACAGCCTTGCCTGTCAGACTGTTAGAGGGAAAGTCTCTGAGGTGATTAGTCAACTAATATATCTAATAAGGGGTTTAAGCAGCAATCCATTATGTTTAACAATTCTGAGACTCATTTCCCTTTTAGAGTGCTATACGAGAGACGACAGTGCAGGGAGCAGTTGGCTGAGCATCCAATTCTCCCACCACCAACTGAATAAGGCTTATTTAAGTTTATCATCAATTTTGTTTTGGCATAATTGATTGCCCAGATGTGTGAGAAGCTTTTACAAACAGCACAGTTCCTGCTGCTACACACTTGCAGGCTGGGCTGCAGCTATGGAGGCCCAGGGAAGGAGCAGGCATTTACTGCAGCAAAACAGGGATACACAAGTTCATCACTCACTTTTTATTTCCCTGTAAAGGAAAAGAAGATACTGGTCTGGCTTTTGGGATAAAAATGTTTTGAAATGTGCTCAAGCAATGACTTAAGGGAAGAGGGGAGATTTGGCTTACACCTTCTTTCTGTTCCATAATTTTTTAAAAAATCCAGAAATAGTTTGTTGTAAAAGAGTCTCTCTACGCTTTTAAAACTGGTTCTGTCAGCAATCTATTAGAAAAAATTCTATTCCTCAAGTTATAGCACCCAAAGGGGGAAAAAATTTAGCCAAACTATATATTAATATGCATTTTGTTTCTGACAAAATCTGTTTAATTCCAGCATCTATTACTATGTGGACAAATGGATCTCTTTGTTAAAGCTCATACCCTTTCATTTTCTATAGGGATCTGATGGTTCGTGTTCCCCATGGTCACCAAAAATCAAGTAAGGCCAAAATTTTCAAGTAAGGCAAATTTAACTTCTGGCATAACTTGAGTCCTATTCTTGAGTTGGTGCCAAGTGTCCCCTGACACATAAGGATGCAGCACTACTGGGCACACGAGAGCCTTCCTCTGGTGCTTCCTGCTGCCACTCTTGCCTGAGGCCAGGGAGCTCCTGAGTCACTTCTCCAGGTCTGGCAACACGAGTGAGCTCAGCAAAGCCTGCCGAGCACCATTAGCAGAGAGATGTAATATTCCTGAGCAGAGAGATGTGATATTCCTGAGCAGAGAGATGTGATATTCCTGAGCAGAGGGATGTGATATTCCTGAGCAGAGATGTGATATTCCTGAGCAGAGATGTGATATTCCTGAGCAGAGGGATGTGATATTCCTGAGAAGCAGAAGCAGGAGAGAGCCCATCCCTGTGCTCTGCAGGAAAGCATCTGCCATGGTCTTGCCTCACATCTCGCTGCACATGCTCTCCCCTCAGATTTAAGAGCCTGAAGACCCAGTGTCACAAAAGCCTCTTGCAAATTTAGCTGCAAGAGGCAAGGGAGGGGTTTTAGGGCTTAATTTTCTCCTGCTGTGTCTATGTGACTTAATTGGGACAAAAGACTTGCAAGCTTTATTTTGGTGAAGCCTTGGTGAGATCAAGTGTATCATTTGTAGAAGAATCTCTCTCCATCTAGCTTATATAAAAAGATAGTTTTCCCCCTGAAGACACTATTCAAATACCAGTACCTGCTGTCAGCTCATCAGTACCATTCTTATTTTGCCATACTAGCCTTGCATTTGGGGCCTGATTTGAGACCTATTAAAGGAACTCAAGCCTTGCTCTAACGAGCAGGCCCTTAAAACACACCCAAAAGGCCATGAAAAAATAAAAATAATTCATTCAACAGCTTTGCAGGCTAAATCTCAAACGTATTTAACACTGAACTCTTGCTGTAAAGCTTGTGGGGGGATAAAACAAACAAGCCTCGGTCCGCTGGATTGCTTTAATAAAAGGTTTATTGGAAATATTTTTGTGCAGACATACAACAGTCAACAATGCTGTTCAAAGCTACAAATTGTCTAAATTTTCTGAACCTTCTAAAAATACAAGTAAATGACCTTCATTTGTATTCAGTCTGGGAGGGAAACAAACTCCACTGTAATGCAATGCTGTATTTAAACTACCAGAGGACATTAATAGGACCTGAAAATGGTAACACTTCTAGAGGAAAAAACCCACACACCACTGCTGCTCTGCTGGGAGCCAATTAAACATCCCCCCACAGCATCACTCCTCTCTGCATATCCAGATTAAAACGTCTCCATCTGAAACAATATTTAAGCAATTTGAGTACAGATATGACAGACAAGCGGGCACATGACTTGGCTCGCTGATGAAAAAGATGCTGTTAAAGATCCTGTCACTCAAGACGCTGAGTATTTGACCTCCCAGTGCAATGGGCTGCACTTTGGGGGCAGGAGGAGAGACAGGGGGAGGTTTTCAAGTCAGACAACTCTTCCAGCACACACATGTACACAGTCCCAGAGGGCTTGGCTGCCTCCCTGCTTTACAACTAAAAAAAAAAGAAAAAAACCAAAGAGTTGAACAACAACTTTGAGCAACTTCCCAGTCTATGAACTCTTGATGGTAAGAACAAAAAGTACCCTCATTCCCTTTCTGAATCAACATATCAACCAGAAGGGCAGAGGAGAGCGTATGCAGTGTCTGGTGAATTCCATGTTTTCTAAGAAACCCTGCAGATGTTTTGAAATTGATTAATTTATGCCAAGACAACATCTGGAACATCTTCGCAGGAAAACCACCCAGTAAGGTAGTTGGAATTTAAAACAATCATGTCTTTCTGTTAATGTTGGCTTTTTCCCTTGGCTTCATTGCTCCATAATTACAAGGGTGCTGACCTTCCAGCTATGCATAGTGACAGTTTGGCAATATATTAACACTTTTCTTCATCGTTAGACTTTTGAGTGATTGCCCAGAGCTGGGATTGCCCACACAGAATTTGTCATTTACAAACTTCTGTTCCTCTCTAGTAGCTACAAAGATGCTGAAGGAGAATGGACCTCTTGTGGCAGACTTCAGGAGAACTTACCTCACCTTCTTCACACATAAAGGAAGGCTTTGGATAAACACCAGCACTAAGCCATTTTACCTTCTGTCCACGCCATAAATGAGCAGGCCATGAATCCAAATGAAACAACCCCTGGGCTTCATACACTATCACAAAGAGATCTACATTCCCCAGACTAACAAGCCCCTTGCACTGCCCTGAGGGACAGGAACCTGCCCAGGAGCAACACCTAAGCAGAAGTTCCACAAACTCTCCATGATAGACTGTCAGTCAGGACTGAAATAATTCCAGTGCTCAGTTCTGGTGAGTCCATGAGGCAAAGAGGAACAACTAAACAATTTAGCAATCTTCATAACCCAGGAAACAACCTGCTAGAGCCAAAGTATGCTAAGCAGGGGACGCTTCTGACAGGGACTCATTCCAAGCCCAGAACTCGGCTTGGTACCAGAGAAACAGCTTCAGGAGGTAGCAGTGCTTCACAAATTCTCATCCCAGCTCTGCTCCCTTCCCAGAGCCGCAGGAAGGAAACAAAGAAATCAGCTTTATCACAGCTCTTCATGGATGCCTGAGGAATCCCTCCCCTCACTAACCTCTAACAGCAGCAGTGGTCTTGGCCAATCTATTTTGTTTCCCAGTCCCCTCACCTCTCCAGACAGCCCATCCAAAAGCACATTCCTGGCCAGATAAACTCAGTCAGGCTGTCTAGGTTTCCTGCAGGTCATTGAGAAGCGATCACCTTTGGGATTCACTTGTGTGGCCAAGCAGTGCAGGGCACTTTCTGGTTTTCATTTGCCAACAAAGCTCAAAGCCTCCATTAATCTTTCTGCTACATATGGAAAAGGTACCCATATGGGTTTATTTTGTTGTCACCTATTGTACTGACCTATCCTGTGGCCTTCTCCGGACACATAGCTCTGGTCACAGATGCTGAAAGGCAGTGAAACCTCTCTTGAGTGTCTATAGGGTACTGGGAAGAGGTGAGTAAAAGAATCCTTCCTGACAGGACAGAAGGGGTCCAACTGTCTGGAAGCTGAGGAACATGCATGATCAGTGCCACATTTTAGAAGCAGACTGCTACCCAGATACACCAGGTATAGCACAAACACAGCCAAATTCTCTCCTCCAACCCCTCAGGTATTTCGTACCATCACCATTTCTTGTTAGACTCAACAGAAAGGACACAAAGAGCTCTCCTGCAGCCTGACTGAAGTTTAAGGCATTGATACTGTGTGATGATTCAAAACTAACCTCAGCACTTAACACTTAATCTGACAAACCCAAAGTGCTTCTCAGGGCCAAGCACTCACTCACTCATTCAATGCCTGCTCTGCTTCAAACCCCAGCTGTGAGAAGTACACCCCTCAGAGCATTTAAAGATTAAATTAAGTCATCATTTATAAAATCAAGGGAGAGTGTAAATGAGTATCACTAGTCTTCACTGGTGGTAGGAGGTAATGTGAAAACAGAAGACTTAGTGAGTTAGCCCAAAAGGCCAAACTAAGCCTGCAGGACAGGGACAGCGTAAGGACTGTGCACCTCTCGAGCTCTTGGGTTATCCATACACAGTCAGGTTGCACCCTGTGTGGCCACTGTCCATGTGCCCACATTTCACATATTCACTTAAATAAAGCTTTTTCTGCTTTATTTATGACTTTATTATTATGACTGTCTCCCAGCGAACACACTCCAGTTCATGCTGTAAAAAACAATATAATCTTGGTAACAGAAGACTTCCCTGCAGCATCTGCTATGAGCTGCTGGCTGAGGCAGGGGAAGAGAGTGCACAGTTTTGGCATGCACTAAGGGGTGTGTAGTCTAGTGAACTGCAGATTAGCGAGGCTTGACTGTTATCTTAATTTACAGCCCATATAGTTCATGTTAACTCTACACACATTTTTAGATACATTAGCAGCTTAGTTTGACCCAGATACTTTTATTGGTTATTCGCCATTTCTCTTTGACAAGTTATTACTGACTTCCCATTCTAGCTCCCTACAGCAAGACCTGAAGCCCTGTCAAGGAAAAGAAAATGTCAACAGACTTCTCAGCAGTGCTCAGAGCAGCTCAGGCTCCCGCTCGCCAGCTTTAAATTGCTACGAGGCAATCATTAAAGGAGTAGCAGCTTCCATGCAAGCTGCGATTATGGTGCTGTAAAAAGCAGCAACCAGAGCCAAATCTAATTCAGGAAAATCACCACTTCTATCTGAATATCCAAACCCATCTCCCTTTGGTCAGTGCAGAGAGCTGCTCAGGAAGCCCTTTTCTGATCAGCCCCGGGTAGTTAAGTCTGGACAGTCACGCAGAAATCCCCCATTCCTTCTGCTCCGATACCCTGTCTAGTTGATAACATTTTCATGCTGCACTTTCAAAGGCTGCTGTTACTGCTCCGTGCATTTGCCCTAATGAACAAGGAATTCTGTTGATGCAGAGCAGCTGTCATTCTCCCTCTGCTAACAGGACACCCGAATACACCTCATCATTGCTCATCAAGACAAGCAACTCCAGCACCCAGTCCACGGCACATTACAACACATTAATTCCTGTAATGACTCCAAAGAACAAGAAGAATGCCAGGTCTTGACCTGGGTGGGTTCTACAGAATTAACTCAGCCAGAGATTAAGGCCATACAGTGATGATAAAGTCTGACCCACTAGCCCCAGTGTCACATACTGTATAGCCCAGTGACAAATCCCATGTGCAATTCCCATTGAGCTGACAACCAACACACGTACCTCAGTCTAACCCACCATTCACTCTAGGGAGGGTTTTTGTTTGTGACACACACTGACCTCAATTTACAGGGAGGTCAAAATGATGCAGCCCATAGTCTGCACTAATAAAATAAATCACATCAGATGACAGCTGCTCCTCCCCAGCACCTTTCATTATGTTCTGTAAAATTTTGTTGCCCTGTTAAGAACAGAAGAAACTCCAGGATTCCTTCTATTCTCTGGTTAACACATTTACTTCCCATTCTTCATTATCCAAAGGCTTTTAAAAGTTTTTTTTTCTGCAACCTCATGAAAAGCCTCCAAATTGTTTAAATGCCAATGTTTGGTGTGTAGCTTAGAGTACAAAGACTAAGCTGATCTCATTTTGCCTTGGTGGGAAGTTAATTTTCCTTGTGTTTTTACAAAAGGAAGAAACAATTAGCGGTTCTGAGGAGAGGCTTACACAACACATTTCCTAAACAGATTTGGTTTCTAAATAAAAGGAAGTGTTTAACAGGTTGTATCAGCATTAAGATTTAAAAACTCCTGGGGATCAGGTTTATTCCCTCCTTATTTATTCTCTGCACTAGTACTTGTGCCTTTAAACAGAATTCCTCTCCCAGAAAATACATACATCCACACTTGGCCCCTTGACATTCATGCCAATGGCAAAATTATTTGCACGTTTTCCTTATTGCATAATTGTCTCATTAGCACTGCAGAAAGAAGGTGATGACTTTTCCCTCTGTGCCATCAGCCTCATCCAAGACCAATCCTGACTGGTGCTGCAGGAGCAAAATTTGCCTTTTCTAAAATAGAAAGGGACTCTGAACCTCTGAGGTGGCACTGGAAATTGAATTACAGCACTTGAGTGCTGGCTTTTACTTGCAACCTTTAAGGAAGATCAAACCAGGCTGGAGCTGAAGTAGGCCAGGCTGGAGCTTTCCTTTCCTTTGCTAAACATAAACATTCACATTCAAATTGCTTTCGGATATATTTAAATCAATAAAAAATTCTGAATGATGGTCAATAAGGCAAAAAACAACGCCAACTTTTTAAATACACAGATGTAGTATATACATTAACCACAAAGCCTGCCTTAAACACAGCAGTATTTACTTTATACTGTTCAGAAACGTGGCTTGGCGACTAAAATTAATAGAACTCGTCTGGAGGACAGCATAAGCTTTCTAAGAGCTCTTTCAGCTTTAACTTATGCCCCAGTTTTTGCCTTTTTTTTTTTCTTTTCTTCAAAATTCCAATCTATGCAGCAGCATGCCTGCCCCGGTGGCACAGCAAGGCCATGGAGCCAGCATTCCTTCCAGGGCTCATGGGCCTGAGTGTTTTGGGAAGCCTGTTGATGGATCAGATCTAGAAGAGAGACTGGTTTGGCTGAACAAACAAACAGCAGGTCTTCTCTTCACAATGGCCGGCTCTGTGTGTGTCCATGTGTGTGCACGCACGTGTGTAATCCCTTCCTGCCCTCCTCTGCAAACCTCTCTCACCTGGCCAGGGGATGGCTTCTTTAGGGTTACACTATCAGCCTGCTATGCAGATGTACATATTATCAACATATCTGACAAGGTGGTACCTTTAAATTAAAATTCTCACTGTTTTGTTCTACTATTAAACTGGGAATGGGGTCATGGAGGGAAGCCCCTGGCTACATTTGAAGTGCACATCCAAATACATCATGAAGCGTTATGAGGAGGCACCTGGTTGAGTTCATCTTTGTGTACAATGCCATGCACCCAAGACAGCTGCCCTGCCAAGCTCTGACTTCCATATCCTGGCTGTGTGAGTAAGCTATTAGTTGGGTTTCAGGAAGCTAAGATAGAACCCTAATACATCCTGTAAGAGGGCAAGAAGTATCCTAGGTAATTGATTGCTAATTATCTTGTCTTATTCTGTCATAAGAAGGCAAATAAGCATTTTTAGCTACAAACCGTGTTGCAATCAAAAATTTTACGCCAAATGGTCTGTTGAAAATTTCAGCCAAATCAGTAAACAGTGAATACAAGAAGAAGTAAAGTCTGCATGCAGTCATGTGCACTTGGTCTGTGTGTAACAAAACAGGAAATCTCAGCACCCCGTTCCAATTAAGCAAAGGCTGATTTCTCATGGAACATAAATTTTCTACTTTTTCCCCAGAACAACCTTATGCCAATGTTTTAAATAGTGGTAAAACATTGTTTTTAATTTCACACCTCACATAGCACAGTCAAATGCTTCATAACAACATAAACAAAACTTTAGGCAGAGCTTTGCGACTGAAGTCGAACAATGATTTCCCCCCACAATACGCACTCAAGGTTTGCAGGGAGAATACAGAAACTTGTTGGCTAAGGCCACAGAAATGAGTTCTCTGGTATTTTGGCTGCTGCCACCAAAGCTAGTCAAGAATGTGTTAACAGTGGATGCATTGATCCAAATCCAATTATTCCCACCACCCATCAAGGAATAATTTATTCTATTTCTGTTCTCCTTTTGGTTGTGTCGTAGGATCGAACAACTTGTGACTGGGAAACAACACCATGTTCTTCTTGAGAAAATGCATACCCATCTGAAAAAGCAAAGGAAGAAAAAAGAAATCAGTAACTGGAGTTGAGCTCAAGAGCACAGACCACTTTTAGGAACAGTTTTAACATCACTGAAGTTATGTGATTGAGACTGCAACCATCTTAATTTCTGTGCTGTGCTTCTGTGCTTAGTGCTGAGTGCTGCATTGCCCACGTGGCACAGAAAGGGCATCTGCTGCCAGATCTGTCCCTCTGCTCCCCTCCCCAGGTCAGTGCACACAGTCACCAATGCCCTCTGAGTTAACCTAAGAAGCTACAGATTGATTTGAACACACTCCCATAGTACTCTCACAGTGGCAGAGCGTCTTTAAAAACTTAAGGGAGAAGTAGAGATTTGCATTTCAGCTTGACTCCTCTGTAGTCTGCTTGATACCAGCAGTTTCTCTGGAGAAAGGTGGGAACGTCTACCCACAACCAGATTTTCCTCTTAACTCCCCTCAGGATTTTTTTTTACAGATTTTCAAATGGCATCTGACAAATTACACTGTGAAACTCTTGATTCTCTTGCCCAGTCACTTTTATTTTGCATAGAGCAAATGCACATTTTGGAGGTGTCTATTTTGTTAATTCTGCTAGCTAGCACAATCCTGTGGTCTCCCTAGAAACTACTCAGATGAAAATAACCACGTGTCTGATTTCTTTTAAAGTACTGTGGACAGGCAGGTGACATTTCTGATAGCATCTGCAGAACACCACAATGCTGATAAAACAGTCACAAAAAGCTAATGGGCCAACATGATGAAACCGCAGACAGACCTGCAGATGTGGCCCCACAGAAAATTCTGAATGGAAAACTATAGAAAAGGAGAGGAGATTTTTTGATACCCTGAGTCACAAGCACAACAGGAAATCTTTGCCAGTAAGTGGAGGGGATTCAAACAGAAATACAGTCACATTGCTCCAGTCACATCTCCCTCATGGGAGTGTTTGCAGGACAGCAGGAACCTTGATTTGATTACATGACCAATCATCCCAGCATCCCATTTTATTTTCCCTGAGTGATTCCATGCCAACATACATGCTGCTACAGAGGCACAGGTTCATTTTTCCTGTCTGCAGCTCAAGGTTCGCAGAATGCTTTCATAAAGTGCAAACAGTCTTTTGGAAAAAAGTATGTCCATACTGGATCATTGCAAAGGAAGTATGATGTACAAAACAGGCTTTCATTAAAAAAAGGGTAGATTCACACTTAAACAAACACCTCCAGTGGGTTTGTTCCATGTGAAGGGCCAGCATCCTGTTAGCTTTTTTGGCTAAATTCTCCATGGATAAGTCAGCTTGGCCAAAGACCACAAGCTTAAGCCCTAGAAGACTGAAGCCCATGTCCCATTACCTGATTTGCATCGAGGTGGCTTTGCCATATTTACTTATCCATAAGATCATCCAGTGTGGTGGAGTCTTCAAGTGCCATAACTACTGCAAATCCAGCACTGACCACACAAGTCAGTCTTGAGTGTCATCTTCCCATGACCTGCTTATTTATTCCCAGTGCTAGCACAGGCCTGCAGACAGCCCAATCGCTCCGCAACACAAAATTCAGTCAAAGGAACCTGTTCACCACTCTCACACCAACAGGAAATGCCTCAATACAGCAAGAAATTTCAGGCTAAGATGAAGACGATCTGTGATTAAGAATACCAGGGGTATCCTTACATCTTCATGTCCTTCTCATATCCTGGACTACCAGCAATGAGGGTTCTGTGTGTATGTCATGGGAAAGGCTCTAACCCCCAAGCTTCTCAGCTCAATCTCAACATTTGGCAGTTCATTTAACACTTTTCCTGTAGATCTCTATACAGGAAGATGAGTTCATATTACAATTTTCTATTCACCTTACAATTAAAATTGAACTTCAAGCTGTTATAGGCAGCTGACTGTGCCTTGTGGAATCAAAATGCTGTGAATGCTTGAGTCCCATCTGCACTCCCCAAGCAGCTCTACGTTTCCACTGTTTCTAGACCCCATCCAAAACCAATGAAAGTTGCCATTTGTCAGTTACTAGGGAACTTTTCAGAAGTTTGAACTTTCCCCTCAACTCCAGTTTTAAAACCACACCTATGAGCCTGCCTTGGGAACAAGGCCCTCATTATTAATCTGTCCTGCAGCTGCCCAAGGAAGGAGCACATTTCTTTGGGGCTTTCTGGGCACAACCCACTCACCCTCAGAGAAGGAGAGGGTATCCTCTGAGACTTTCTACTAATGGAGGAGAGGGACACTTTTGAATATCTGTCAGTGGTGCTCATTTGTTATGAAGAGATTCACGTTCTCATCAAATCTAAGGTTTCCCTGGTACCAGATATTATCAAGAAATCTACTGAATTTTAAAAGCATCCTGTTGGGTTTCCTTAAAGCTTTGATATTGTATGAGTAGATCTGAATCTAGTCTCCCATCAGGTCTCTTATTTAATGCACTCTTTTTCTGTTCCCTGCAATGGCTGTTCTGGTCTGTGCAATGCTGGACTGCAGCAACCACCTCGATGGATGTGCCTTGAACACAGACAGCAATGCTGTGCAAGCTCAACAGCACTCATGGGCAACAGCTTCCCAGACCAGGACCAGAAAGGGTCCAGAGGGCTCTTTTTATTCCAAAAGATCTCCTCACGGAAGCACTGCTTACAGTTTCAGTCACTTCAGGGATTTATTTTAGAGGCCTTCTACTCCTTGCATTCTCCTCTGATACATCCAAACTGTCTGTCCCAGGATTTGTCTTGGCCAGCCAGCAAGAGGGCAGTTGTCACTGGCAGTCCTTCAGAACCTTCACCTGCTGCAGCATTTCACTAGCTCATACTGCACTGGTATTATGGTTTAGTAGAGTCCAAAGTATAAAATGCATCCTTTTGTTTGCCTTTGGAGAAAAATGCCCAGATTCAAATCCAGTAAAACTTTTAGGGAGTTGGGGAGATGTGATGGACTTTTTTTTTTTTCTTTTTTTTAATCTCTTTTAGGAAATATTGCTTTTTAGATAGCAAAATTCTCTCTGACATAATGAAAATCAACATTGTGGTATCACTTGACCTGCCAAATTCTGTCTCAGGTGAAACATTTGGTTCTGCAGAGTTTTTAAGGAGATTTGCTGTGATGACACAGTTCACATTTGCCACTTAGAAAGTGAAGGCTAGCTCAGCTTTGACTTCTCCAGCAACAATCTTCTATTTAACCTGGGAAAGGGAAAGTTGCCTAAAATCTTGAACAGTTTGACTAATGCTTACAGAAGTAATTAATTTCTCTTCTGATAAACCATGCCTGTGTTTTCTTAAGGACCCAAGAGGAATTCCTGACAAATGTCCCACCTCTTTAGTCTCAGATACCAACTTACTGGTATTTGCAAGTAGAAAATAAAGTCAGATACCACAGCATCAAATTCTAAACCAATTATTTCTGTTTCTTTTACCTAAATTTATATTAAAAGATTGCAACTCCACTTAACAGTCAACAAACATGTAGCTTGGAAAAAAATACCGGATGTATATTATATTTCAAACATATGCAAGATAAGAGGAAAAAGAGTTTAAAAAGCATCTCAAGTAGCTCCCCTGTTGTTTTTCAAATAAAAATGCACTAGCAAAAAAGTGAAAGGAAGAAGGTGTCTGCTAGTGGAGAATAAATGGTGGGATTAGAGCCCTCAGCATGAACACATTATTATTATTTATTATTTGTCAGCCCCATACTGTGAAACGAACCTCAGATGACAGGTGCTTTTTCTCCACTGATTAATAAGGTGCAAACCATATGCTCTGCATTCAGATTTACTCTATGAAATCACCATATTCTGTCAAAGGAAGAGGGATTTTCTTTGCTAGCATAGGAAAAGCTGTGCTTAATGGGAGCAGGACTCAGCTCTATTTTTAAAGAGTATATTGAGACACATGAAAACTGAACATCAGCAGGGACATTACAGGAGGGAAATCACTGTAGAGGGATGCTGTGAAACTTTCCTTAGAGATGGAGGGTGTCCTTCCCATCCTCTGGGGGCACAGCTTACACAGGTCAGTCATGCAGGAGGAAAGGGGAGGTCAAGAGCCATCTTTTGTATCTACAGAGTTTGGCTAAAGGAGGTGCTACTCTCACGAAGTCACAGCAATAAAAAAGACAAGAACTTGGATGGAGACCTGGAGAAAACCTCACTGCCAGCAAACCCTCTAAAGGGAGAGTCTTTGGAAATCATTATTGCTCCCTCCCTCAAGGGTGAGCCACACAGCAAGCTAAAGGAAAGGTTCCAAAGACACATCTGAGAGGAGCCTGGCAGCATTTCCTGCTCATTCTTAAGAGGCTTCAGAAAGCAGATGGCAACAGGGAATGACCGATTTCACCAGGCACCTTCACCAGGAGGTGAACACAGCCTGGGGAGCAGTGCTGTCAGCACGGCCTACAAGATTGCACTGAGATGGTTTTATGTTAGCACCTGGGCTTGACAACTCTTCCACTAAAGTCTCCTGACAATGCTGTCCAAACAGGAGCTTCACACTTCCTTTTTTTTTTTTTTTTTTTTTTTAAGTTTTCATAAACTTCCCAACACTTATACTGGTAGAAAGGAAGCACATGATCTTTGACAGTACAGCCAGAAGATAGATTTCTTTCATGCTTCTGAAAACTCTACACAATTCAGGAACACAAAAACAAAGAGCAAGAAAAACAGCCATGAAGGTTTTATGTTAAGTTCATACCCTTCCAAATGGACAGGGGCTCCTCTCCAAGGCAGCCACTCTGAGCCAGTTTCTTTAATGAGAAGAGGTGTTTGAGACACTAATCCTGGCTGGCACTCCCGTATGGCACTGCCATGGCACTGGCTCTGGGGCTCTGTTGCCCACTTTGGGGCTGGATCTGCAAGAGCCTGGTGCTATATGGGAACACTCCAGCCATACATCTTGCCTTAAGGTCTTGTGCTGTGCTAATGCTTTTGCAGAAGGGCTGCTCACCAGCAGAGAGCTAACAAAACACACAGAGGGAGCTTCTGCCTCTTGTACAGGGCTGTGCAGCCGTACCTCAGCCAGCTCTTTCCTCCTACCACTGACCACCAGTAGTAGCCCAGAAGCTTCCTGTGAGATTTTTTCCTTTCCATGTGACTGGAAACAAAGCTGTTTAGGCATTGCTTGCTCACAAAACATTTGGAAATGTCAAAAATAAAGTAATTTCCAGCCCAGTGCTGCATCTTTACAATCTGTGCTAGGAAATTTAATCCCATTTTGATTCCTTGTTGGGACCAAGGCAATTCATTTGCTTAAGCTTTTGTCATCCCTAACTAAACAAACCATTTTCCTGCTTTATGTGTAAGCAACAGATTCTGAGCTGAAGTAACAAAAACAATTTTTGGTCTTCACAGCCTGGGAACTTAGGGTCTGGTGGAAACATATGAACAGTTCAAGACTTCAAACAGAGTACTTGTAGTGTGATTTAAGATACCAGCTCGGCATGTCAAGGCTACTGCCCTATTCATCAACTCTTTGCTTTGAAGATTTCTAGCATTTAGTAAACAGTTGTACAATTTAGGGTTGTGAAAACAGCACATATGTTCCCTGTATTTCACATGGCCTTGTACATATAGCAGCTATGCAACACTGGAAAATAATATTTGACAAGAGATGACAGAAGTCATGGATACATTACAAAAATCATCTTTCAATCCTAACAGCTTCACAGTCAAAATTTATGTTCATGTGAAAACCAGATTGCTGATTGTAACCTGTTCTGATTTGCCTGACTCATTTAGCACTTAATCATTTGCATTTATAGGGAAGCTGGTTATCCAAATTACAGTTTATTTTGATCTCATTTTTCTTTCCCAATAGCTGTTCACCTAACAACCTGATGATGTGTTCTTTGAGACTAAAAGTACATATTAAGTCTGACTAGTTACCTCTGGTGTATCTCCTTTCTGCACTGCTTCACAGGTTTCACAGACTGTGGTAAATCCCCACAGCAGACTATTTTGACAGCCATTTATTGGTGCATTTTATGGATTTCTTCTGCCAATCATTGCTTTTGGAATCTCCTCAAAGAGTGTGTTTGCATGCCCAAAGCCATGTTGCTATCAGGATCCCTGGCTCCTTTATACAAAGGATTAAATCCTTGCAGAAATATGGTCCACAGGGCTGCTCTGCTCACTGGCTTCTCTTCCCAGATGTAATGGGATTGATTGCTGAAGACCCTACATCCCTTGACAGTGGTGGTGGCTTTCCAATGGCTCTATCCAGGACAAAGACTATCAGATCCACCACTGTCCCACTCCTTCCAGTCAAATTTCCCATGGAAAACAAGAATATCTCAGGTATTGTCCCAGCCCTGCCTCCATGACCTGAGCCATAACATTTCTGCTACAGAAGGGGAGACAGCCAACAATCAGATTTGACTCCTCTGTGATTCTTAAGCAGCCAGGGGTGTCACTTCCTACTGCAATGGCAATACAAACCCCAAATCCCGAGTGTCTGCCCCTTGCCCTGTGTGCAGCAGTACTGCACACTGAGGGAGCTATTTTCTTTAGTAAATAAGCCTATTGTTGCCACCAGTTTCATCACAAGGGAGGCTGCATTTTCTCACTAGAAAGGGCTGACTAGACTCTCTGATCCCTCGAAACAGCATGGTCCTTCAGTGCATCTGGCCTAAAGAGCTGCTAGAGATGAATTTAAATACTGTGAAAGCCTTTAAAACACTGGCAAAACCCCATCAGGTCCAGTAGACACAGGAATAAATGATGTAGAATCAAATGTTGACTGCTACATCAACAAGAAATGCCATTTATTTGAAGCAGTGGTAGTAGCCAATTGTGATGTTGCTTCTCTTCTCCCAGCAGCAGACAAAGAGGGAGAGGAGAAAAGCAGCTCTGCAGGCCACGGCTTTCCTCACCAGCAACACACAGAACCCTAATGGCATCCCTGAAACACCACTGTATTCTCAGCTAACCACAGCTAATATGACATTTCCCACAGAAATAATTTCTACTAAAGCTAGGCTCTATCACAACATTTATTTTACGCAGAGTTTTTGATTTTTTGACTATCTTTAAGACTATCACAATTCTACCTTCAGAGAACCTGCGTACTGGGATTTTATCATTTGGGCCTGTTGATTGGATCCTGGGGAATTAACCACATTTGAGCACCCTTTGCCTAGGGCCAGATACACTAATTCCACTTCCAAATGTACGTGTCTTGCTTGGCAGCTCAGCCTCAGCGCCAGATTATCTCTTCCCACAATTTAATTAAAAAATAATCACCCTTTGCCTCTCTTGTGCAGGGCTGCTGCTGTGCAGCGCACGTGGCCCTGAGCCGCTACTTACGTGACACACTTTGCTGGACAGAGTGAGCGCGGAAAAGGCTCGGAGGAGTTTTCCTGCCGAGCCTCTTTAACAAATGGTCACGTTCGTTCACGCTAAGGGGAGACACAAAGAGAGAAAACACACCAGTGAGCAACCAGATAATTTCAAGGTAAAAGTCAACTGTATTTAAAGTACTTGGTGGCTTTGACTTTGTCAGTACTAAAGGTGGCTGTAGCATGAAAAAGAATTTTCTCTTTCTTTAAACTACACATTATCAAGAGAACTCCTCCTTTCTAAGGATACTTTGTATAAGTCTACTTTTGGTTAATTTATCCCTAATATCACCATCATTGTGATTTCTGAATGCTGATGCCTCTACATTATTACAAACCATATCAGAAGTCTGACATCAAGTGATATGGAACATTAAGAAGATTTCTGTTTAGAATTACACACATGAATCACAGCATCCACAAACCGCCTTAGAAAGAAGGAGCAAAGCAGTGTAGCTTAGCACAAGGTAGAAGGCTTCTATCACACCTGCAAAATGGCCTGAAGCAATCAAAGGTAGCACCCACAGTTAATTCTGCCTTCTAAAGGACGCTCTCATTTTAACCTCCCATATGGAAAGAAAATTTTCTATCCAGTTTCTTTTATCAGAAACCTCTTTGGTTTACACAGCTCTTGTCAGAGGCCTGAAAAAATTACTGCTGAATTTATAAAAGTGAAAACACAAACTTAAAGTGAAAAACACAGTACACTTACAACAGGTTTAACATATCTATAAGAATTATTAGAGGCACTCCCCACTTTGATTTTTACTAAAACCACAACACTCATTTCATCAAGAACTTTATGCCCAGAGTTTAAAAATTATGACAAAGATCCTGACCTTTCAAATCACTTAATTATGTATATGAGTCTCACTAAGTTCAATGGGGTTTTAAAATAATGTAGGCCTTCAAATCTCACTAGAGCCTCTAGTAACTTAAATATCAGATTGTTTTGAGAAAGATATTAGAGTCTACTTTAGTTCAAAGTTCTTCAGAATTGGTTTGTTTTTTCCATCTCACCCTTATTCCTAACACTGAGATGGAACTAGTGCACAGAAGGGATCTGTTTGCTGGTACAGCTCCTTGCAGTGCCTTTATCCATTTGCCCCACATTTACACTGTGTCTCCATTTTCACAGTCTGCTTTTTCTTTCACGTCTTTATTCACAAGGAGCAATTCCAGTGATTATGCTGCAAACATGGATACACACCTGAATGCCAGTGCTGGTGTCTTTCTTGGGTTAGATTACAAATTCACATGCATTTGGTGCATGAAATGGAAATCCTAGCAAGCGCAGCTGCTGCTGTCGACATGCTAACAACAGTTTTAAACAAACAACTCCCTTTCACTGAAGCAGTTTGCTAACTTCAATCAGGAAAGTAACTGAAGAATTTCTGAGGTGCCCGTAATATGTAATCCAGCCATGCAGGCTTATATTCCACTTAATAGTCCATTAGGATAGTAGCCAGGCTCACAGTCCTCTGTTCAGTGCATAATGAGGCATCCACAAAAGAAAGAATCCTTCTCTTTCCCCTGTGATCTCCAAGCTCACACATCTGAAGCAGAAGCTTGTAAAACCTATGGACTCCTCAAAATCTTCACAAACTCTCAGCATTTCAGACACTCAGTCTCTTCCCCTCCTTCTCCTGGCACCACAGAATCACACCTGCAATGGATATGGCGGGTTGCTTTCCCTGCCCACAGCCAGTAGTATTCCCTCAACATAAAACAGAAGTTGACAATAAATTTTGAAGCAAAAGTATTGATTCCAACTGAATTTGTCAAACAAACTCTAACAACTCTTGGCTCATGAGACCTGCATATGTTCAAAGAAGAAATGATCACAGGCTTCCATTAAAACCAGGGTTACAGCATGAAAGCATCTAAAAATCTTGGAGGACCCAACTGCTTAAAAAACCCAAGACCAGTTGCTGGCTGTAAGAAAATCAAATCCATACATAAAGAATTTTCTACCTGCTCCAAGCAGGCAGCATGGTGGAAAACATGTACTACAAAGAATCACGAGGTAAGGGTGATGCAATGGAAGGCACAAAGCAAGACATGAGACTTCTTTAACCTTTAACCTTCTTTGCTTAGGAAGCTGACAGCCTGCAGAACCAGCCACTACCAGTGCACATGCAAACCAGTGAAGCTGTACTGTACAACCTCCTGCTGACTGCAGAAGAGTGCTAGGTAACTTGTTAGTTTAGTGAAACACTGTCTGAACACACTGCTGTCCTGTGAATGACAGAAGGGCAACACTTGTGCATGATCTGCAGGTAAAAAACATGTAGGAATAGTCTTTCCTATCTCAGTAGGAAGATGATTTTAAAAAAGGAGTCTTAAACCAATCAAAAATACTTGTAGGGGACAAATAAGCAATCTTTGCCACAAAATTCCTACACTGAGAATGAAATTAACCACAGTAGAAAAATGCACAAGGGAAAATTCGTCATCTTCTTGTCTACCATGCAGCAACAGATGAAGTGCAGACCAATAATGCTTAGCTCCTCAGGCTCCTGCATTCAAGGTGTGGAGGAAAGTATGCTGTCAAAGGACCTCTGAACAGGAGTGACACATTGCAGCTCTAAGAATGTCAAAGCCATGCTATCTTTGATATTGCTAATTATAATCAACAAGTTCAAAACTGAAGTCACATCTGATTTTCCCATTCGGAAACTTATACTGGATTGTAACTATGCAGAGAAAGAAAAACTCACAGCAGAATTAGAGCACTTGTGGTTTAAGTATGAGGGATGACTAAACAGACTGCAAGTCAAGACCAGTCAAGTACTATAAAATAAACGTTTAATACACAGGAGTTAATGCTACACAGTTCTTCCGAATTGGATGACTATTTGATTTACTAACAGATGTTAGATCTCCCAATATAAACCCTGAAAGGAAAGAAAAGTGAAGTGGCTTTCTTAACTATTATGTGTTTGCATTCATACCAAGTCCCTGCTTTCAGAAAAGGTTTCTGCCTGCTGCTAACAGGTAACAAAGTGAAAATTTCTGAGTCTGCTTCACACGTTGATGCAAAAGTAATGACAACACCGGACTCACAGGCAACAGGTTAGGCCTTGGTTCCAGAAACATTGCTTGTAAATCAACCCCAAGTATTAGCCATGATTTTCAGATTTAATTCTGCTTTTCAGTGACTCCGAGCCAGGGCCTAAACATTCCCATGGGGTCTAAGGATGGCATCTTCAGATGCATTGAGGCAAAAGGGTAATTTTGAAGAGTTGTGTTCATATTCAGGAACTCAAAAATCTTGTCAGAATGGAAGAAGTCACAAACCCACACATTCTTATGGAAGTCAGTGACATGGAAAGTGACAAGTGAAATATGCTTTAGCTGGTTAGTCAGTGACCTCTGAGGGGGTAAGGGAGAGGCACCATCTCTCTGTATTACATGAAGGACAAAGGATACAGACAAAATGCTTTGAACTAAAAATACTTGACTAGAACAAAAACTATTAAAAGGACCCGATTCTGAGGGTTTCTACGAAAAAAAAAAAAAGGATTAAAAAAAATCATTAGTCAAGTCAGCTAAAATCAGATTTAGTTGCTATCAATAATGCAGAATACCTTAGGCCAGGAATACCTTTGTGACAGCTTCATAAGAGAGTCAAGATGATTTTTGCCTGCCTGGATGTCTGTGCTGGCAACATCACACAAATTCATTAACTGAATAACAAATCAAAAGGTAAACTAAAGGCAACATGTTATTTCATAACAATGCTTTCAATTCCATGAATAAAATGACTTCCATCTTCCTATCTGAATTGCTCTAAGGTGTCAATGGAGACCTTCATTTTATTTTTGTATTCTCTTCTTCTCATCCCTCACAAAAGCAAACAACCCTTAAATCTAGGCAACAAACATCTGGCTTTACACATTCAAATGAGGTGCATCAAAACAAACAGAATAATTCAAAGCTGACCACAAGGTCCTGCTGTCTCATTTGCTCAAGTAATTAAAAAAAGATGAGCTTCACCACCAATTAATCTACTGAGCACTAATTAGCGTTAATGAGGATTTGTGGTGTTTGGTATAGCTTGACCCACAATGTCCTCCTGAGTCCACTAATTGACTGGTGGCAAAAGCAGGGATCACAAAAATTGGAAGGTTAAAGTGGATGCAGGTGTCTCTTAAAATTGGATCTTCCCTTAGAAAACACACGCCTATCCCAGTTACAAAGAAAAAAAAAATCAGAGGCCTCCTTCTCTTACAAAAGCTGAATTCTTGTTTGTGTTTTGTTATGATTTGCTATAGAAGATACAGAGCAGAAGCACACCAAATAGGCAAATGCACTCAGTTGCCACTGGTTTTAACTCCCTGCCCTTCTGGATTACGAAGAATTCAGTCAGATACAGAATTTGAAACTATTTGGTTTGTTCCTCTTTTTCCCCTTTCCAGAAGGAAGAACTGAGGTGCCCAGTAAAGCCTTACCAAGGCTGCTAGAGATGATACAACCAAAGCACACAAGCACATTTCCCAGCTGCTACCACTGTGTCAAAAACATGCCAGGAACTTACGGCAGAAGCTTGGCTCTCCAGTGCAAGATACTCCATGTCCAAGGGTAAGCCCAGAGAACAAGAAAGCTGTTTACCCTATCACCTGAACACCTACAAAGCTCTTACTATATTGCCTGCATCACTGGTTCTTCTACCCTACAGTGGTGCTGCAGCAGACAGCCACAGGTAAATCATTGGACAGCTTGGTTTAAACCAGAAAATCCTCCAAGGCTTAGGCTGAAGTTCTGACCTTAACTTCACAGCCTCCCTCCTACCCACACGTATTTTCAAAAGAAACAGCAGATAAACCCTTGTTCAGTCTCTGCTTCCACTGCCACATACTCTGCTAAAGACAGCCTGAGAAACTCTGGCTGGCCTGCATTATTCTCTTGTTGGAGGAAACATCCTGCAATGTGTTGCCCTGGCACTGCAACAGCAGGGACAGGAAAGAATGAGGGAGGGGAGGAGAAGTTTTTGCAAAATATCTGATGTGGCTAAATACAAGGTAAAAGACTAGGAAGTTTCTGTCCTTGTCATCTTTCCCTGTGTATTGAATTTTGAGGGGAAAAGAGGATATTCTTCCCTCTCTTTTTAAATTTTAGAATGAAAACATAGTAATTGATCTCTTCCATACATTTCAATAGCTTACACAAAAGTTTGCTGTTTCTTGATGATGTGTTTCTGTCACTGAAAATCACATCAACATAAAATAAAAAGAGCAAGAAGAAAGGTCTGAAGCAGACTTCTCCAGCTTTGATCAGTCCTAATCACCAAATCCTTTACAAGCAGACTGTTGATTTTCATTTCAGTCTCTTGGCTCTGAAACTCCCTTACGTGTCTTCTGAAGAAGAATCAGAGGTTGAAGCACAATGGCTTCTCCCCAGGTTATCTCCTGGCAAAGAGGGTTTGCAGATTCCCCTCTGGCTGCTAGGACATAGCAGGTATTGCTGAGGATTTATTCACAAGTTCCATCCCTCACCTTTCATGCAGTATAACACTGCTTAAAGGCTTACAGCATCGATCACAGTCCTGGCAGACAAAGAGCAAGAACTGTGCACCAGGCAGAGGCTGTGGCCACACCTTTGTAATTGGCCAGAGGAGACCTATTGTTCTTCCTCAGATACTCCCTGCTGGACAAGGGCACTCCCGGAGAACAACCCCAGGCCTTGGTTTAACGTGGGGGTTTTTTAGTTTAGAATTGTTAGAAATTTTACAGTGGGCAGACACGTAACTAGCATAGGCTCAAAGGCTTGGCATAAGGAGAACATTAAAAACAACATTATTTCAGACCAGGAATTCAAAATTAAAACATGCAAATCATCTCAAATGCAAGTCACACTAAGGCTGAAGGTTCAGAAAAACTCTATGCTCAAACACCCAGAACATCCCAGGGCTGTGGAAGAAAGGCCCAATTGGCTCAGAGAGCAATTTGTATCTCCATCCTGTGGGCTTCAGAGACACCACAGAGAGGATTCACCCTCCTACAGAACTGCAAAAGTAGCAATGAAGAGCTTCTGCTGGCTTCTCTCTTTCCATCCACAAAAAGGAGATGTTATTTTTTGTTATCTAGCATTTGATTGCAGGAATGTTTTACTCTGAGGTCAGAGTAGGAGGTCTTTTAATTTAAAAGGCAAACACACATTACTGATAATGAAGCTGCAATGTAATCAAAGGAAATCTCTGGAGCATTTCACAAGGAAGTGTCTGAGGCATATAAACAGTAAAACAAAAAAAAACAACCCAGCAATTTCTTTGCAGAGTCAGCGTCTACAAACACTGCTCCTTAATCACTCTGGATCCAGCTGACATCCCAAACCACCCTTCTTTTGCACTTTACTGTAAATACTCAGCAAGTCATTAATAAAAACGCACTTCTAAGACCCCAAAGGGTCACCAGGCACAAACCACAGGGAACAAAGACAAAAGCGTTGCCTGTGCCATTTGCAGGCTGAGGTGTGCCAGAAGTTACCTGTCAGAGGTGACTCCTGCAGCAGACAGCCTGGATTTAAGGAGTACCAAATCCTTGCTGAGGGCCAGCTTTCAGAGGAGCCGAGTTCTTATGCTCTGCCACAGTGTAGCACCTCTTGTAGGGCTTCTTTAGTGCAACAAGCTTCCCTCCAGGTACTGCCAAAGCACATGTGAAAGTCACAGAGTAACTTTCCCTCTTTATAAATTGTATTTGACATTATCCAGCCAAATGTTTGCATGATAAGCATCAAAGGTATCTGGATGTGTGGCCCTGCAAGGCTGACTTGGAGTGCACTGAGAGCAGCCAGCTCTCCAGTCCATGAGAACATGGAGTATTGAGCTCAGCCCACTTGCAGCTGCAAGTTTTTTATCCTGCCTGGACGTGAGAAGGTTAAGAGAGTGTCATACACTTTCAGCAGCAGCTCCATGGATGTCCTTGTGGTGACTGATGGCTAAAGCAGCTCCTGCCCTCACTAGTCAGTGGCAGGACCTGATAGCACTCCCCACATCACCACACTTCTTTCAGTTCACACATCACCTGGATCCAAACAGTGGAGCTGATCCTGGTGAGTAGCTGGGGCAAAGATGGGCCAGTATGACCACAACTGGTAATGAGTGGTTTGGGAAACTATTAAGCCAGCCCAGCAGCCACATCAGCAGAAACCCATGGATGCGTTGCCCTCACCAAAGCCTTGAAGAAACACTGCTGTTACAGGCTGTGATCTGGCTTGGCAGCACACTGCTCCAGCCAAACAGCAGCTCTCCCTCTGTGTCCCAGAGGTCTGCATGAAGGAGCACCTGCAGAGAGCATGCAGCAGGAGTGCCCAGGGCAGGTGCACACAGGTCTACTCACGTTGCCCCAGCAGGTTTGCAAATTTAAGTTTACCCCATTTGCAGCACACAGATCATATATAGTGCTCTGGGGCCAAATGCTCCACTCTAAATTCACAGAATCCTCTTTAAGTTGGTCCTTAAAGTCATATGGCTAAAAGCAGGACAAAGCTTTTCCTTTTCACAATAAGCAAAGATGATTTAACTTTTCTTTTTTCATTAACAATGTCTTAAGGCAGAAAAGTCAGATCCTCCTTTGATTCCTGGAATCACTTGGACAATCCATTCGAGCCTTCATTTTTGAGACTGCTAGTCCTAAACTTCTTTCAAAGACTACTTAGAATGACACTGGGTTTGCATAGCAAAGTTTTGGTAGTGGGAGGCTACAGGGCTGGCTTCTAGGAGAGGCTGCCAGAAGCTTCCTCCATTGTCCTACAGAGCCAATACCAGCCAGCTCCAAGATGGAATAACAGTGCAGGTTTGATGGGCACCTAGTGTCCAGTCAGGGTGAGCCCACTATAAAAAGACCAAGCATCTTTATACCATCTAAAAATATCAGGGCTAAACATCACATGCCTCTCTGAAACGCAAGAATCCTAAGAACATAAGTGAGGTCTCTCTCTTCTATTTCCAAACACTGCAAACACTAAGCATGTGTATATGCATTTCTTTGCCGGGGTGGAAGGCAGACATCATTGTCAGATGTCCCAAAGTCAACTAACTTAAAACATGAAGCTGCCCAGTTTTGCCCTCAGCCTTCCCAAAACAGGGGAACTGAGTCAATTTAAATGCCTGAGAAGCAGAAAAGGCTGTGTGGTTTGCTGCTTTTCAGCTACCCTCCTTTTGGTATCAGTGCTGTTGACTTCTTGTCCCTAAGTGCCTCACTTTGCACTTACTCTACTGGGTGCTTGGCCATATCCTTTACAGATAAGGTGGCAATACAGCTGCAATTATAACATTCTTTTCCTACTCACTCATTTTTTTTCAGAAGTACTCACCTGGGAGAATGAAGTTTTCCATGCTTAGTCTCTATATAGGTTTTTTTTTTCTGGTTTGGGGTTTTTGCTTGTGGATTTTTAAAAAATCCAAGTTTATTGGTTTAATAGAAGTTCACTTACATACTTTTACTGAAGTTAAGATTACTTCAGTCCTCAAAAACTCTAAACTCCTATCAGCTTTTTTCTTTCTTTTCTTTACAGAAAAGCTAAAGAACAGCTCAGAGCAACAACAAAAACTGAACCTTGAAAGTGTCATGAACACAATTTAGAGCTCAGGCCAGGATGCTTGTTGAACTGAAAAAAAACCCCTAAATTGCTTTTCTTTAAGCTTTTAAGTATTTTGTAATTGTCCACTAAATATTTAACACCTAACACAACTTGTGTTTTCTTGTTCTTGCTACGCTTAACTTGGCACTTTATTCTTTGCTGCAAATCAGAGAGGAAAATGCAGACTGTCCTGCCTCTCAGAATTCTGAGACTGCAGTAAGCCAGCAGAGGAGTCAAGAGTCCAGGCAGACTGCTGAAGCGATTAGGCTGGAGCAGTTGTTATGGAGCAGTTCTCCTGCTGTGCAGCCTGGAGGGAAGATTTCTTTCTCCCTCCCCTGCGGAGATCCTCAGTGCCCAACCCAGTAAGTCAGGATTAAGCATCAGAGAGGTTGGCCCCTTAATCAGTTTTAACTCTCATCTTGTAATGTTCCTTCTTCCTAATCTTTCTTTTCAATTTACAGCTTCATTTTTGCCTTTGTTCTAATACTGTACCTCCATCAACTTTGACTTTGATAGCAGATTTGATCACAGCTCTAAATCCTTCTCGAGGTCACCAGGTTTTAACCCTGCTTGTGCAGTGGATCTCCCTCAAGGTTACATGATAGGTACAACCACGATGGGAAATAATTAATTGCACCGGAGAAGGGGAATGTCAACTCTAACTGGTTTGCACTAGGCAAGGAGGCACTTGGGTCTCCAGTGCCAGTGGGAATATGGTAAAACCCCCTTCAGCCCTCTGGCCAGGTTCTGAAACCCTTTCTGTCCTCTGCCCCTTCCTAGCTCTGCCCCACAGCCTCCCCAAAGTGGAATCAAACCTGGTAATTTCAAGTGCCTCACACACAGGGGTTAGAAATGTCAGAAATAAATGGTACATATTAAAATGAGGAAATAATGTGATAATTCCTTACTGATATGGGACAGAAGGGAGAGAGAAAAGGACATGTGTAGAATAAAAGAAAATTATGCATTTTCCACCATCCATACATGAATGTTTACCATATGGAATCAAAGAATTTAAAAAAACCCCATTGATATCACTTTATGTGCCTTTTTTTTTTGCTAGTAAAAGGAGTCTAATATCTTTTTACTAGAAAAGCTGCAAGGAAAAATCGTAAATATGCCAGTCACTTTCTTGTGTATGCTGGTGGAGAAATCTTGCCTTCCCTTCCCAGAAATGGTGCAAAGAACATCTGGAAAAATTGATAAAAAGGATGCTGAGACCTCAAAACCCAAAATACACCTCTCCCCTCTTCAACCTTATTCTATGCTCAGCTGCAGTGTATGGGCTGGATTCAGATCACAGTCGTGCATATCCTGAGTAAATACATTGAAGTCAACACATTCATGAAACAAGAATTTGGCTCCAAACATCCCATGCTGTTTAACCAGCTGAAAGCACAAGACTGAGTTTGACTCAAGGAAGATTCATTGCACCTGCTGATGCGAAGGGGCCTTACTGGCAGGGTCTCCCTATCCCAGTGCAGATGTAACTTGGGGTGCATCAATACAGAGACAGAGTATTTTGAAATATGAGTCCATGCATAGTTCCTCTTGATCCTAATGAAAAAGCTTGCCTCTTCCTCAGGAACCAGGAGATCAGGTCCTCATCTCATTCATGTATTTCTTAAAAGCTAGGTCTGTTTCACCATTTCTGCTTCTGCCAGTGGAAGGCTGAGCCTCTGCCACTCAGCTCTCTGCACAGCCACAAGCCCAAGGCAGGTTTCCCATGCTGCCTTCTTGCTCCTCCCCAGGGACCTGTGGGGCAGGGAAATCTCCACAGGTGCCTGTGTCAGCTAACTGATTACCCACCAGGTCACACAGCTATTGAAATGAGACAGGCATCTGCCCTCACGCACCAAATAAAACCAAGGCCAAGACAGATAATACAACTCGCTCTTGGGGTGAGAGCTGGTCATGAACTTTTCACTGAAGCAACACAGTAGATTTAGTGAGAAGCACTAAAATGAAAGCATGTCTCCTTGTTGAAGGCAGACAGTGGAGAGACTGTGGGGAGCTGCTGTTTTAGGTGCACTGGAAAAAACAGTGCTTGTTTTATGAAGTGGAGATGAAAGAGGCACCACAGCCATCACCAGTGAGTGTATGAGAACAGCAAGAGTAAAGGGGCATACTAAAAAATGCTGTGCAACCACACACTGCAGCTATACCTTGCTAGGTCTGTAGTCACTTTCCTTCACCTTTGTTCAAGACCAGATTTTGCCTCCCAGATTTCCGACTCATTTGAAGAAAATTTCCCAATACTTCAGCAATGCAGGCACTTCTCTGCAACAGCCCAGAGAGGTCCTTCAGCTCCTTGTAAAGTATGCAAATCATGAAAGCCTCATTGTTCTTCAGTATCACATTATCTAATCCTGCCCACCAACCAATTAATAACAGGACAGAAAAACAACCAAAAAGCCACTTTCAAAGGGAGCTCTCTGGCAATTCCAAGGCAGAGAAACTCTCTGGAACAGGAAATCTACTGTCGCAAAAAGGGAGCACA
Organism: Pycnonotus jocosus; assembly: GCA_013400435.1. Classification (NCBI taxonomy): domain Eukaryota; kingdom Metazoa; phylum Chordata; class Aves; order Passeriformes; family Pycnonotidae; genus Pycnonotus; species Pycnonotus jocosus. Next base: position 123,534 of record VWYP01021188.1, on the reverse strand, counting down.
GCTTTGCTCACTCTCCATTAGCTGGCCAGTGGAGCAATAAAGTGACACAGGTTTCCAAAATAAAGTTTGCTTTGGTGCCTAATCAGGCTTTACTCCACCTGAACTCCTGCTGACTTCAATGAGAGGATGGATGGAGTGAAAAGTGAATGAGAACTTGAAGGTTTGGCCCTTTATGAGCCAAGATTTAAGCTGTAAACTTATTTAAAGACACAAAAATCTCTGCAGCTGAAGTCAATGCCGCTTTTGAACACAAACCTTGTTTGTTTTCTTTGTGTAAATCTTACATGTTAACATGATTAAATCTGCTGGGCAGGTGTCTCCTCCATGTCCATGTTTGCTTTGGCACATGAGCTGCCCCTCTCACCTCTCCAAATTCATGAAAATGTAGTGTTAAATCCTGCCTTTTGTTACATGAGGGTGCCAGGGAGCCCCTCTCCCTTCCCAACCAAGGAGTGCTCATGTTGCAGATGGGCTGGAGCCCAGCCCAGCACTGCCAGGTGCCCAGGCTGGGGAGGGCAAGAGTGGGTACTCATCCTCCACAGGCAGGAAAGCATGGCATGGGATCCATCGTAGCCCCTCACTGCACCCTCACTCTCCTGCTTCTCAAGCTGTTTCTGGAGTTGCCAGTTTTCCAGCTACATGTCTCCCCAGATGAATTCCCTGCTCTTGGAATTATCTGCCATTGTGATTACTCTAGCTTCTACCAAACATAAGTGGTAGTAGAAGTGGAAGTACGAGCATGACTCATTACAGCTCAAGACTATATACTTGCTGTAAGTCTCCAAGCATCCCTCTAATGCTATTTGCAAGGTTTCTGGGAGCCAGCTGTAGTGCCCAGGGTGCTGACACTCTGCCCTGCACAGACCAAGCAGTCTCTCATCAACCACTTGCCTTGCTGTTCCTTGCCGGCCATTGGTGAGGCAAAAATGTGCACCTGCTTTTTTAGAGCAATACAAGCAAATTCAATTTTAGAAACTGTTCAAAGGGGCTAAGATTCAGAAAGATATAATGAGCACAAGGTGAAGACATTTTTATTAACCCAGAAAAATGTGTCTAGCAAGAACAGCTGTCAGGGTGCATATCCTCTGAGACAGGATATGCATATATTGGTATCAAGTGGCACACACAGCTCTCCCAGAACTCCTTCCCCAAGTGCAGCAAGGACCCAGGTGATATCTGCCCAAATTTAACAGCAATTCAACGGAGTCACAGCAAACTGTTGGGATCCTGTTGTGCAAGTCTAGATGCACTCACTGCTTTCCAGGCTTTGCAAGCTGCTTTTTGTTTAGCAGATTAGTTCTGAGCATTCAGATCTTGCACCTCATATTTTGAAATAGGGTCTAGGAAATGATAAAAACAATTAGCTCCTTAAATCCTTCTCTTATCTGTAATTGGGTGTGAGTTTTTTGTTGTTTGTTTGTGATATACATGGAACAAAAGCAGTGTCCACTATGTCGGCCAGGAAAATAGACCCTAATGACAGCCAGATTATCTTCCACAGCTGCCTGAACAAACCAGAACCTAATGGGCAACTACCAGCCAAGGACTGAGGTGACAGACAGACCCGTGCAGTTTTTATACAGCTCTCTATTTTCTATTAGAAATGAGAAGAGTCTCATTACTTTCCCTTCCTGGATAGTGTCTTATTGCCAGAAATATCCGAAGAGCAATGGGGCTGCAGGCAGGAGGGGAGAGCAGAGCGTGCACCTTAGCACACGTTTCCACCAGCTTCAAGGAAATTTTTAAAAATAGAGAACATGAACCAGAGAGACTAACTGAAGAAAGTTACCACTCAGTTTCTTTCCCACCCTCACCCTTCCCTTTGGACAAGCACACGATTTCTAGCAGGTGTGAAAGAGCCATGAGACAAACAAAAGAGATAAAAGACAGAACAACTCTGAAGAGGAGTCGGCAGGCCACAACACAAGCACAGCACACCAGCTCCAAGCAGGCAAAGGCACTCTACCATTATCTAGTTCACAGATGGACCACCCAGAAAATCTGGGAGCAATTAGGGATGAGAACAAACAAATGCATGGAAAGAAAGGGGGAGGGAAAATGGGAAGGAGGGTCAGAAGGGATTCCTTACATCATCTCCATGCAAGCGTTTCGAGAATGAAGTGAAGCTATATGGAGGAGGAATGCAGATGAAAGAGTTTGCAGTGAGAATGCAATAAAGTAAAAGGCTATGAAAACATGAAGTGTATGAATGAATTACAACATGACCACGAAATTTACAGAAAGTCAGGGCAGTGTGTAAACAGAGAAGAAACCCATCAAGTTCTTGGAGACACAGACATGCACATATAAACAGATCAAATGCTGACTGTCTCTCTCTCTGTGTTAACAGCAATTCAACCCACCCTGAAACCCGGGGATGCACCAGGCACAAAGCTGACTCATGCTCCTCTCTGGCTGTCAATAGCTGGCATTAAATACTGGCAGGAAAACACAAATGCTTCGAACCAGCATCAATATAATATCACATAAATGCATGGATAGGAACCACAGCAACACCCAGGCAACTCATAGAGCTCATACTAGAGCCATGTGCCTGGGAACAATCAGTTTTCTGCTGGTCTGGTTTCCACTTACCTGGCATCTAATCAAATTATCTGTCAGCACTTCACAACACCAAGTTACACCTTTCTTGTCTGGGAAGACTCACTTGATTTTAGCACCAAGCACTTTGGCTTCAACTGACTTCAAAATGACTGCTCAACCTTCTAAGAACAAGGCCCATTATTTAATTAAATGCCTGATATTAAGGGTCTTTGTTGGTTATAATTGTGGCATAGAAGGTTCCCTTTGTTGCTGCAATGTTTGCTTTCTCTTTTTAAATCATTTGATGTGCAGTTTGTGACTTGCTAGTGAGCACAATTTATAAATTCTGTTTTGCTGGATCCAAAAGTCACAGCAGAAAAATTACTCAAAAACTGAAGATACCAAGTGTTTTGAAGTGATCTTAATCAATAACACTGTGTTTACTTTGTCTCAGCCTCTGAGAAGCAAACTCTGGTCACTAAGGACATCTTATAAACACATTAAAGTTCACACAAGCTTTTAAAAAAGCTTTTCAGTTTACCATAATCTCAGTAAATCATTGCCTGATAATTTTCCCTAAAACCAGTCCTTATTAACACACAAATTCAGTTGAAAAAAAATCTACTATCTGCTTGTCTTAGCAGCAGCTAAAATATGGCAATTAGTTTACCTTAGAATAGACATCAAAGGCTCAAAGGATGACCCTGCCCCAGAAGAACAAAATCTTTTAAAAGCCCCATTCCACTCAGTTTGCTAGTTTATAAGGTTTGCTAAAATCCAGTTTAATGATCATGTAGTTTCTTAGCAAGCCATGTGGTGCCATATTGTGTAAGGAACAGAAGAGTTAGTTCTAAAACCTTTTTGAACTTGGGGAGCTTTTCCGACCAGCTGATGCAGAACCACATTCTGAAATGGTAAATGAAACTGTTGGATGCAAAAGCCTCACCATGATTTTCTTTAGCTTCTTTCAGGGGAGACAAAAGTTCCCACACAACACATACTCTTTCTATACAATGAAAGGTTCAATAACAGCAATATATTCAAGTCCATATGGTGCAGTTAGAAGGGAGAGGCACAACGAGAAACTGAGAACCCTGAAGGCAAGAGACCTGCAAGCTGCAGTGAAAAAAGCAAAAGCATAAAAAAACTCCCTTAAGGTGAAACTGAATAAAGTACTAGGGCACAACGGATTAAGCCAGTTTTCCTTTAGCTACAGTCTTTATATCCTGAGCTGCTGACAGTTCCCTCCCCTGACACGGTTGTCTGTTTTGTTTTGTTTTTTTGGATATCACTGCTTTCAAACCAGTCCGTCTCAGCGGCCAGGTAAGAGCACTGCATGTAACCACGCAGGAGACTGAGCAGCAGTTTCCAATAGAGCCTCACAGCAATCATGCAGGAGAAATGAAAATGGAAGGGCTGGTTTCTGGGAGGAGGAACAAACACATATGAAAGGGAACAGCAATAAATTAATAATACAGGAGAAGAAGCCTTGTTAGCCTACAATCAGATTTTAATGGTGAGTGAGAAATAGGGAGGCGAGAGGAAAAGAAGGGCCTGGTTTAAATATTTAGCATAGACTTGCCTCTTTCCATTACTATCACGAAGCATGGCTTTTCCCAGTTCTCTTGTCTTCGTTTCCAGCTCCTTCACTTGCTCCAGCAAAGTTTTATGGTAGGTATGCTTCGCCCTGTACCACGAGGAAAGGACAAAAAAAAGACACAAAAAAGCCGTGTGAACATTTGTTTTGCTACTAACCCCCAATTTTACCTCTCAGGTGAGAGCCACAGAGCCCTCCCTTGAAGGATTTGGGAAATAAAGCACAGTGTATGCATGTTAGTTCAGGTTCACAATACCTAGAGAAAAATACATACAAAATGAGAAATCAGAATGACTTCAAATTAAACAGGGCTCAGCCTCTTCAAGACAACACTCAAAACCTACCCAAGCAGGAATGCTGTGGGACTACAGAGACCTGACACCAAACGCTGCCGTGGGACTGCCCAGGACCCGGGCACTCAGACAAAAGAGCTGGGATTCATTGAATATTCATGGCAGTAAAACATGAATCCACTCTGTCTTTTGAGCTACGCGTGGCACTGCTCTGAAAACCAGAGAAGAGTCTCAGCTAATAATTGCCATTCAAGCCCCTTGATTTTCATTTATCAGTCCCACATGACTGGAAAGGCACTTCTCTCCTCAATGAACTTCCAAAGTGACAGTAACAAGGCTGCATCCTCCTACGTTTTCAGCTTGAGGATTCAGAGTAATCTATGCACCACACATGCAATCAAAATTTAGAGTGCAATTTAGAGTCCCCCATGAAAAGATTTGGGCTTTTTCCACCCAGGTTCACCTACTGCTCCAGGGCTATTATACCTAAATTATATTGACATAGGGTAGACAATCTAGTCCCCTTTTTCTTGACCTGTACAAAGCAAGAATATAAAATGCAGGGATCTTTATCACATGGGCAGTTTTTGATCAGCTTCCTTTTTTGTGCCACTTAAAGGAGGACAAGTGTCCCAAGAGAATATATTGATTTGCATGTGACTGCACAATAAGCCTAAAAACAAGATGAAGCCAAGTCGGCTGAGACACTGCTTGCTTCATAGCATTAAAACAATATTCTTCAGCTCAAAGGTGGCAAAAATTTCTTTACAACTTTTTATAAAAATCTTACATGCAGACATTAAAACCTTTAGCCAATTATATAAAACAATGTAAAACTCCCTCTAGTAGAAAAACAATAACTGCTATGTATGTAATTAAAATATAATGAAGATGCATTTATTTTTAAAAAGTATGATACTTATTGTTTCTTCCACAGGGAATAAGAAACTAAGACCACAAAATCTTTGCTGACACTGTTTATAATGACAGTGCCTTGATACTAATACAAGGATATCCAAGTCCTCTGGTTGCTGAATTAGACCCCAAATATCTAAAAATGAGAAGCTGAAACGAAAAGTACCTTCAAAACACATCTGAAGTTGAGGGAAAAAAATAGAACAACAGAAGATGAAGCACACAAAAATCTGAAGGTAAAGACTATCAGGATATACCTAGAAGGGTATATTGTTAAAACAAACCACCAGAGGTGTATGATTTGCAACACCACATACTGTGTCAAAGGAAACGAGTAGCAAGGATATTTTTAAAATGCATAATGCTTCAGCAATATGAGATTACCAACAGCTGCACAGAAATTAATTAGATTCAAGTTGCTATAACTTGTTAGGCTAATGATTAGACTGGTCTCCTCTTTGAGGAAGGGAAAATATAGCTATTAAAATGAGAAAGCTTTGAGGCTATTAATTTTTATAATCTTTTCAGTTGAATTCACTATCACACTCTTTAATTTAAATAAATACATTGAAATTTTGACCTTGAAATTTTGACCTGCATCGTTTCCCTTTTAAAGAGGTCACACCTACTATTGCAAACTTCAAGATTGAGCATGTTTGGAATTTTTCAAATCCTTCATTACCAGTTTTCCCCACTGACAAGAATAAGTCATAAGAGATGTTTTTCTTTTCTCTTTGAGTATTGTATTCAAAATTTGACAGAATGGATCCTGACAAAGAAATCCAGTTTGTGCAGCACAGCACAAGGAGGCATGGCACTGATATGATACAACATGGAAGAAATACTGTTGGTCTAAAGTTGGGATAATGAAGTGTTTTGTAAGTAGTGTGAAATGATGAAACACATGGGCTCTTCTGGGGCTGGTAGTTGCTACTCCTTCACTTGGAAGCAAGAGCACCCATAGAATGGTCAGTAATCAAGTACCATCAATAAATATAAGAATATGAAAAAGGCCTGAGCTAACCTACCCACATGTTCTCTCAAAAACAAATACTAAAATATGGTATTACAACTGCCTCAGAGTCTGGGCTTGCTCCTACCAAAGTCAGCTGCAAATATTCCACAGACTGCTGGCAACAGGACTGGATACTTCATGACTTTTTCCCTACAGCACATTACAAACTTTTGATCCATAGAAATAAAGGTAGGATTCTGAGCTTTTACATTAGGTCTCTACAAGTGGCCCTGGATGCACAGTCAGCCCTTAATGAACAATGAGATCTGGTGTTCACTGTTATTGTTCAGCTAAAATTTGATGCATTACATAAAGATAAACTCACCTTTCCCTCACATAGTGGCATATTAAGATCAGGGACTGTAAGAACAGGCAAAAGGCTATCTTTGTATTTTGTGTGGCCCTTCCCCTTTGAAGCCAGGGAAGTGCATCACTTCACTGGCCTAGGGTATTTAGGGGGTTCAGGAGGCCAGAATCTGCCAGGGAGAAGCATGATGACATTCAGAAATGTCTCAGACACACCACTACCTTTACTCTGGCTTATTATCCTCACTACCCTTTTATGGGTCTTGTATTCCAGAGTCTGCAACTCTATGCAAAGATTGGAAGAGCTCCTCATATCTTCTTCTCTTACACTGCAGAATTGGCAAGTGCAAACTGCTTCTTCCCCATGGTAAAAAAAAAAAAAAAAAA
>VWYP01021188.1:51798-110535 GCA_013400435.1 Pycnonotus jocosus | reverse complement strand
TTTGTAAAGGTCATCACACAAAGCAAGAGTAGAAATAAGTTGTTTTTTAAACAAATTCAAAATATTGACCATCTCTGTCACCACAGAGGCCCCATGATATGTAACAAAGTCATTTTTGTTCTGCCTACTGTTGTAAACATTAGTGACTATTACATCCAAAACGAATTACCAGAGACCATTAATCACAGAGCACTCCCCAAAAACACTTGAGACTAATGCAAGTCCTCCTTCTGAGAACACTGCAACTTAAACTGCAGCCACCGGTAGACTGCCTTTCAATCACTGATTAATCTGCCACAGACAAAGCATTCATTTTAGACAATTGATAACATTTGTTAAAGAGAAAGAATGGGAACAAGAAAAGAAAGAAAAAGAACTTAGCTCCAGTTATTTCACAACCGAGGAGGAAATAATTTAAGTCCCAATGCCTTTAACCTCATCTAAATAGCATTTGTAAGGACAGACAATTGATTTTTTAAATTTTAAACACATTTTAAAAAGTGATAGCACTGACCATTCAGAATGACCAGGAAGATCATCTTTGTACTATTATTTTAGAAAGCATAGGTTAAGGTGGGCTTTTACATTTGTTGCTTGGAGTTTGAGTTCTATTTTCCTTATTTTAACTCACAGACATGTTATGCACAAGCATATGAAATAGAGAATAGAGTGTTTAAAAAACCCCAAAAAACTTAAATTGCAGTGCAATCTGGAGTATATTTCAAGCTCTTTTGTCCAATTTACCATTCTTAGCATGTATATAAGCATCATTCCTAGTAGTACTGTTTTACCAATAGGTGGTGTCACTATTTTCAACAACTTCCAAGGAGAACAAGGCCAAAAGTGCCCAGGGATGGGAAGTCAAAATACCCACTGTTCTGGTATTCTTATCACAGCACAGTTAGACAGCTGGGGACCAGTAAATGATTCAGACAAAGCAACCAAGGATCTCAATCATGTCATTCAAGAAAAGCGAGACAAAATTTAAATTCCTATTTTAAATAACAGAAGTTTTTTTATCATTTCCTCATATGTCCATGTATCTTAACTTTGACAAAAAATCGACAGCAAAAGTAGAAGGCTGTGATGGAAACAGCTGGGTTTATATTTCCAGCACGAAAAAAATTATTCCTGGAAGTGTGCCTGGAGCCTGATCACAGTTCTCTCCATGAGACATGGATAAGGACCCAAAAAGTCACTCAATTGCAGTTTCATACTCATTCAATTCCAGCTTTGAACATCAACCTGCAGTCACTGGCACATCACTGGGTCCCCAGTAGTCAAATACGGATGATGGCATGGCACTGCCTTTGGCAGCACTTGGGAAAGGAGGAATGAGGGAGAGGATGGCCACATGATTATCGTGAGGGATTCACACATGGTGACAGCACAAGAAATATCCACAGCCATCACTGAGGTACTCTTGATCTGGACTTCTCAGACACTGATGACACTTGTGGCTGGAGCTGCCAGTGCAGCTCTGGGAGCTTGGCCCTGCTGCTCCATCTCCTCTGCCTGGGTAGCCAAGGCAGGAAGCAGCGCACACCCAGCTGCACCAACACACCTTGAAGCAGCCAACCGAGATGCACCAGGTGGACCTCCCTGCCAGTACCTCCTCATCAGCTCTAGACCAGTGGCTTGGTCTGAGCACACCACTTCAGAAGGGCTAGAGTGGGGCAGGAGAAGCCCAGCTGGCCACTCTGCTCCTATCCCATGTTAGGCAATTCAGATGGAAGCGTGCCTGCTCTTCAGTCAACTGAGGGCAATTTCTTCAAAGCCTGACCCAGCCCATTGATCTAAGGTGCTATTCCTGGCTCAAGCATTAATGCTGGGACACATTACAGCAATGCTCTGAAAACTCTCAGATTCCTTCAAAAGATGGCCTTTCATTTGCTGTACAGACTCAATAGAGCTAATTCAGACATTTCCTTAAATATCTAAAAAACATTTTCAGTATAAAGTAAAATACCATCTACCCCAATCTTGAAATTGTTACACTTTCAGAGATGTTACAACATCAGCATCTTTGCTGCAGGTTTGTTATTTTCTTTTTTTTTCTGTTTTCCTAATTTTTAAAATGCTTTTCACAAGTAAATTTGAACCCTAACTTCAGTAGGAAGAGAAACAGATTCCATGCATAAAAGAAATCCTATGGCATATTATGAACAATATCATTGTGCAAACTCCTTAGCAAATATATATTTACAGTTTGCAGACCATTACTCACCCCTTGTTTCCTTTAGAGAACTGCACTGTGCATGGTCTGCGTGTTTTGGGTCCTCTTAAGCCTGAATGTTTCAGTGCTAGCACTGGGTAGTGTTCCCTCAAAAGGCCTTGAAGTTTTACCTCAGATGGACAGAAGTATTAATTCTTAACAATCAAGTGACTGAACAGATCTTAAAGGAGACACAAGACTTGCCACAAACTAACATTCTAAGCATTCCATGCCATGTAACAGCTGGTAGGTACTGTGTCATAAGCCATTTTTCATAAATTATTCTCAAGGCATCAGCCAGCAATGGCTTTCTCACACTTCAAATGATAAAACTTTGTTACATTAAATCAAAACCTCCTACCATTTCTATTAGCTTGTGTGGAATGGTCAGTATCTCTACCTCGTGCTGTTAATACTGTAGAAAATACAAATAGTTTTAAAACAAATAGTTTTAAAATTCCTGTATTATACAAGATCCTCAAGGTGCTACAAACATCAGACCCACCACAGAGATCACAGACATTAAAATGTAAGTGCAAAGAGATGACAGGGCTAGCTCATGGTCACACAAATCGACTGCAGAGCTGGGCAGATTGCCCAAGTCTCCCAGTGAAATCACACTACATGGAGAATGAGCCTACTGGAGCCCAAGTATGAAATATAATCAATATCCAAGAATGTAATCTCGAGGATTTTCCCTGTGCACATTGAAACACAGTCTAGCCTCAACCTGAGTTGGTGCTTAGGAGCTTTTCCCTGCAACATAACTGCAGCCAGCTCCAGGCTGGGCAGATTTTGTAGATTCAGGGCTGACAGGTGCAATCAAAACCAGCTCCCTCTTCAACAAATATCTAGGCTGGAAAAGCACCTAAAGAATAACCCCTTTGGGTTAGTGGCAAAATGTTAAGAAATGAGGCAGAAGAATTTGATTTCCCCTCCTGCTTACACCACTGGGAGTCAGGAGTACTTCAGACGAAATCAGCGGAGCTCTGCCACTGAAAAGGCTGGCTGGATATTTCCATATCTGAAATAAAGATGTGCAATGTTTTCCATAATGTAAGAGTTTTCATTCTAAAATGACTCAGATGAAAACAGTGACCTCACTGGCTGGCTGGATTTAACACAATGACACATTGGTCCAGTCTCAAAACTATTTCCTCCCTCTCCCAGTCTCTGCTCATACCACCACATCCCCTTGAGAGCAGTAGAAGGAGGAAAAGAGGAAAAAAAATCAGACACCCCACTCAAATATTTTACCCCTTTCCCTTAATTTTGCCAGTCACACTTGAAGACAGATGGGAGCCCAGAGTAAGAAATCTATCTACTGTCTAACTTCCTAGTTATGAAGCTTGCTAATGTTTTTAATGTAGCCCCTGGATATAAATACAGGGAGGGACAACAGGAGCAGTACTTTGAGCAAAATGAAAATTGCCAACACCAGCACAAAGGCATGTATTTGGCATTCCTAGTAAAGCCTAAGGCGTTTTGAGTCCAGGTATCAGAAAAGAAGATTTTCACTAAAGAAATTACTGTTATGACAAATAAAAGAAAGCAGGAAAATACAAATTAAAGTACAGAAGACCAAGAAAAATATAATGTCAACTCAAAAAAGACAAATCACTTACTTTAAGTTACTTCATGATCTAGAATTAGCAATACAAAACTACAAAACCATAATTAAAATCTTCAAGGGAAGGAAAAACCCACCAAAACTAACTTCACATACACAGCCATGGTTTTGAAAGCATTAGTTAGAGCTATAAAACCATAGGACTTCAGTGAAAAGGTCTTCTAGATCCTTCAATTTTCTTGTCAGGAACTCTTTCCATAATGGAGGAATACAGCAAGTTAACAACCTATTTTTATTCTATTTCTTAATGTAACTTACAGAAATTAACATTTGATAGATACATGAACATATCATTGGTGAAATACGTTGCACAGGATGCTAAAATAAGCTCTGTTTTGTATTAACTAAAGATATATTCTACATATGCGGTCCTGCTTAAGAAAAAAAATTACTTTATCTCATTATTTAAATAGTATACAACAGTACCAATTAAACAAGGAGGCTGCCCATGCTACCCTGCATTATTACTCTGATAGCAGAGAATTAAGAAAATTAATCAGATAGTGTTTTAATTTGATTTTATGGTTCACTGGCAGTGTAAACTCTGATTCAGTTCTACGCAGCCTGTAATTTTTTTTCATTATTCATTACACCAAGCTAAAAAAAAAGTAAATTTTTGTTTCTTCATAGTAATTTGGAGAAAACTGTTGGTTAAAAGTTAGTAGTAAAATTATGCTCCATGTAAATGGCTAAGTGGATTCCTGAAATTTTATTAGAAAGCACAGATCTCATTAACCAAAGGACCTTTTCCTCACAGTGGATGAAACATCTCAGTAAATTTTTACCTAAATAGCATCAAGCACTAATTATTCTTTTACATTAAAAATAAAAAAATTAAAATACCCTTCTGTATTAGCATGAGTTTCTCCAGCACAAATTAAAACCATGAACAACTTGGAAAAAACCTGCTGACACTGTTTATGTCATCCAAGATTTATTTTTCCTCACCTTAGTCAGGTTTGCCATTATTCTGAATTATGTGGTAGTTTGAGTTTTCTGAGATGTGTCCAATCACACAGTTGTGCAACACAATACAATCTCTTTTTATACTCCAATTTAAAATTAATTTCCCCTGGAAAGTGTGGCAGAGCAGGCCCATGGGCAGCTATGGCTGCTGGGCAGTGACCTGCCACAATTCTTCACAGAGCCAAGAACAAACATGCAGGAAAGTTGAAAGCAATGTCACACCTATACACACTTTTTAAAGAATCTTTGTATTTTTGCTCTCCTTCCCCCTCAAATTGCACCAATAAAGGCATGAAAACTGAGAGTAACTTTGACAGACTTGACAGTGTAACAGTTTGTCTTGTTCACTGCTTCATGCACTTTAGGATAAACTTCTACTCTGCATATAAGAAATTTATACTTTCTATTCTCCTTTTGAAGTAATGTTCAGCATGTAACCCCTCTCATTTGGTGTCTGTAAGTTTATGTAAAGGTTTTAACAGCAATGACTCCTGTAGAGTAGCTGCCCTTATTTAATAACTATGTCTTTATCATGAAAGCTGCAGGGGGGAAAAATTAATTTAACAGAATCCACATTTGAATTTCAAACTCCGGGGGAGTAATTATGTTTAGAAGAAGCTGTTCCTTACCAGCAAAGATATAGGATATTTGTACAACTTCCTAAGTTATACCTACAAAAAGATTCAGAACCCTCAAATTTCCTGGCTTTGTGTGTTGAAAATTTTCAGCTTTGCTACTACAACATCACCGGCTTCCTCACATAAAATACATTTGTTTCGAGATACTCCCTCCCCTAAGTATTGACATTCCTAAGTAAAAAGATGCACTAGTAGGAACAGAAAGATCACCTCTGCCATGGCTTCACGGTATGAACTTGGGTATGTGCACTAACCTCACAAAACACAAAAAATACAACCACCCTCAGAGGAGTGTTTTCAAAGATTTTAAACAAACAGACATTTAATTGGAAAATAGCTTTTTTATATTACTATAAAATAACACTTGCCCCATCTCACATGACTGTTTCACTATCTTAAAAAAGAAAAATCTTTGAAACATGCTTTTATTCCTTTACTATATGATTTGCCACTGTGTGTATTTTCATGCTAAGCTTTTTTGTGCTTTTATATACTGTCTCAAGAGAGTGCATTAAAAAACCCCAAACTAAATACACAATTAATTATTGCAGGTAAGTATAATCAGGTATCTATCCACATGCCTGAGCCATCTAAACAATTCTAGGTCCTGACTGAAGGTGCTGACCAAAAATCAAGTTCTACAGCAAAAGAAAGATCTGAAATGGCCTGTGGCAACACTTCCATCAGTATTAGTTCAAATTAGATTCAGCATTTTGTCCCCAAATCTGGCAAATGAATTGATGTCAGCAAGACTGCTGCTCTCCAGAGTCCTGATGTAGCAATTTAAATGGGGCAGGCTGACACCTGCTCTTGCAAGCAGCTTGCTGGAGAGCACTGCAACTCTACATGTGGTTTGCTGCCTGCAGTGAATTACAGCAGTGAAACCCACAAATGGAAAAAACACTGTTGTTGACGTTCTGTTTCTAACTTACTATTTCCTAATGTGATTTGAGATTGCATTTACCAGGATAACACTATTCTCTGTGTCTTACATCCTATAGAATCCTTAGTAGCTCAGGAATTTCAGAAAATGGCTAATAACCATACAGCAAGAATTATATCTCATAAGTGCAAGGCTCAGAGAAGCAGATCTTTTTGAAGTTTTTAAAACTGGGGCATAGGTTTATAAATTGATGAGTATGTTGAATTCTTACCAAAGTCAACAGCAGCTGGAAGTACACCACTTCCATAGATGGAGTTCTGCATTCTGGAAAACCGTGTCCTTTAAACTCAGCTTAAGAGATCTTAATCTGTTACAGCACTGGTTGACTTCCATCAGATAATACCCATTATTTCCCCACATTTTATTTCTTCTGGAAGTGTAACTACGTATTCACATGGGATTTTATCTTCATTCAATGGTTACATTCTTAAAGAATATTCTGAATGCAGTTTGTTCAAAGTTTTCTTTACTGTCATTCTGCCTCTCCTGGAGGCCCTAAGAGGCTTTGGGTTATTTTAGCATGACTGCAATTCAACTCTGATCAATGGTGCCTTGCACAAATACATTGTTTTTCCTACAAAACCTTGCTCCTTTCCTCTGTTTTCATTCCCAGAGTAATTTATGTCATTGCTTGAGCATGTAGAACATCTTCACAGAGCCACCATGTCTCTGGTGCCTGGTACTGTGACGTCTGAAGTACATCTGCAGTGACTCCCACCGCACTCTCTTGTCAAAGCCTGGAGATGCACTTAGGTGTCTCTTTTTCTCCCTTGCTCCCTTTACTGAAATCTTCACAACAGCATCACAATATATTAACAATTTTTATATTTTTTTTTCCATATCACAAATCACACCTACAGGTACCTGCTCTCATTCCATAACTTAATGAATTACTGTCAAACGTTAGCTTCCAGCCCAGAGAGATGCCTGACAAGCCTCCCAGTAACATGGTGCAGAGTATTTGATGTCTGTAGAGGACACATAGTGCCATGCACTGCTCAGTCTTGGCCACCTTGTGCTACCCCTATGCTTCCACAGATGGTTGATTTCTGAGCACAGAACATTCCAAACACAAGGGCCAGCGATAAACCCAACAGCTGAAGACAGCCAGTCCCACAGGAAACATTCCCTTAAGCATCAAACACTGACAAAATGACAAATCGACCACGAGTGCCAGTCCAAGGTGTAGAGGCTCTGCTGGCTGCCAGGTCAGGCACAGCCACCTCGTGCTCCACAGCCCTTCCCAGCAGGACAGACTGGGCAGCCTTTCCCCCACAGCGTGCAGGGTAGCAGGGCTTTCAGAGCCCCACATCACCAGCTTCTTGGCTGGAAAGAACTCTGTAGGAATACAATACCACTTGGCGCGCTAACTTTATTTTATCGTGTTGATTTATGCTTTCCCTTTAATTAAAAGGTACCAGGAGAACATTTGGTTTTGATTCAGACACACAAAACCACCAATTCTTCACATGGGCGACTCCTGAGTGCGGGCCCAGCAGCCCCGTCCGCGTCCCCACAATGAATGACTTCCGCCAATGCGCGGCCCCAAAGCCTTGCCCGGATCCTTCCCCACTAATCCCTGACATCTGTTCCACGTCCCGGCCGGGCAGCGGGACCCGCCAGGGCCTGCTGCTGTCAGCGTGGCCACAGATGAGTAAACACAGCAGCGCCAGTGTCGGGCCGCCTGTGATTTCAGCTGAGAGCTCCGGACACGCAGCACGGTTCTCATTTAAAGCCTTCGGAGTGCTGAGGAAACACCTGTTAAGAAGCCATCCAAAATAAATTTACCGTAAGTCTTTTAAGAAAGAGAAAGCCCCTGATCGACAGCGGCAACACAAGATCCGACAGCAGTGGAATTCAAGGCCCCACTGCAAACCCTGACCAATTAAATACATAAACAGCACCATTTTTCACTTCAGGGTAACAGTTACTATATCATTTCTCATCTTCCACTTAAAATAGATGCTTTTCTCACTGGAAGACTGAAGTTTGACCTATGCTGACCTGGTTTATTTTCTTCTCTGTGCAAAAATCCTACAATGCCATGTTGTGAGTAGTTTTAAAAGAAACACTCCCGCATGGCTACTCTTTAAAATCTTGTCAGCCGCATACAATCAAGAACAGTTTTGAAATAGTTTCTGCCTGACTATTAAAAAAAGTGGAATTTATTCTGCTTGTTATGCTATATTACATTATATATTAGGATTATATTCTGCTTAAAGCCTGCAAGGTACAGTAGATGAAGATCAGTAATTTCAGAATTTATGTTAAAATAGTAGAAGCATTGAGATTTTCCAAAGCTGTGACACTGGAAACAAATCTCAAAGTCTTTAAGCCTTGGAGTGACAGACAACTAGCATTTTTAAAAAGCTTGTCAGAAACCTTTTAATTTAAGCCATTGTTTCCCCCCTTTAGGGACTCTGGAGGTTTACCTTGGCCCATAGTGGGTATCTCCTCCTCCTCCCTGTGTACACACCTGACCAGCAATCACACTGCAAGCTGCTTACTAATGATTGTGGTATTTTTCAAGAACACTTAAGTGACTTTGGAGCATGGGTCACACTAATGCTCAAGTAGAGTCAGATCAAATTTTTAAAATACTTTGCATTTCCCTGTTTCTTTCTATTAAGGGCTTTCCAGCAAGAGTTATGCTGCTTACGAATTCGAGCTCTACACCACATATGTGTAGTAGAAAACTTCATTTCACAGATTGTAATGTGATAGCTTTTGTAGANTGGCTTTTGTAGAGGTAGAATCAATTTTGTTCACATGGCTGGAATAAGGCTGTGTTTTGGATTTGTGCTGAAGGCAGGGTTGATAGTACAGAGATGTTTTTGTTATTGCTGAGCAGGACTTACACAGAGCTGAGGCCTTTTCTGATTTCCATACTGCCATGCTGGAGTGAGGGGCTGGGGGTGCATCAGAGATTGGGAGGAAACACAGCCAGGACAGGTGACCTCAACTGACCAAAGGGATATTCCAGACCATCTGACGTCATGCTGAGCGTGTAAAATGGGGGGAAGGAGGAGGAAGAGGGGGACCTCTGAATGATGGTGTTTGTCTTCCTGAGTAACCAATACACCTGACAGGGCTCTGCTCTCCTGGAGATGGCTGAACACCTGCCTGCCCATAGGAAACAGTGAATTAATTCTTTGTTTTGCTTCTTGTTTATGCAGCTTTTGCTTTCCCTATTAACCTGTCTTTATCTCAAACCAAGACTTTTCCATCTTTTACCCTTCTACAGCTGGTAGGAGAGGGAGCAAGTGGCTCTCTGCAGCTTGCAATTTTTTGCAATAAAATTTTGCTTTCCGTGTTTCAGTGAAAAGTGATAGACATTGTATTAGTAATAGTCAGCTAAAGGCATAAGAATGTAGTCCTGTTATCCAGGAGTTGAGAAAAGCAAATTCAGTGTTAGGACTTAGTAGAAATGGGATTGAAGAAACAAATATTTTTCCGCCACAAAAAATATCCCAACAAACCAACTGTGCTTCATCTACGTGCTGTCTTAATTCCAAAAAGAACACAAGAAAATTAGAAAAGGTTGAGAGGAAAGGCAACAGAAATAATCACAGTATGGTGTGGCCTCGCTGTGAGTAATGGCCAGTGCAAGGACTTTTGCTGAAGGAAAGAGAGAGAGAGAAACATTACATAAAGGCCTGTAAAGGCAAGAACGGCAGAAAGCAGGTAAAAAGAATAATTGTCCCTTTCTCCTTCCATTACAAGAACTTGGAACTCCAGAGCAGACAGCCAGTGGTAGGTTCAAAACCATATGGAGGTAATATGCTTTTGCATATATAGCATATGATTCAGGGAGGTTGCTGTGGACCAGAGAGTGATCACATACATAAAACCAAAGGTACTGTTCCTGAATGTTGAAATTCCTGACCTGCTTAGAGGTAGGAGACTACACCACAGAAGCACCATTACATCCCTTCCTATTCTTATACTCATCCTATATTCTGCCATTGGGCACTGTCACAGCCAAGACAGTAAGAAACCTGTACTGGCACCAAATATGCATTATTTAGATTGCATCAGCTGGAGGCTGCAGATAAAGGAGACACTGAGAGCTCCAGAAACTAAGGACCTGTGCACACAGGAGCTGGAATTTGACTATTTCCTTTCACAGCAAGGCAAAGCAGCCACCCAGCTCAGTGATACTTAAATCCTTTGCAGAAGCTCTTCAAAGCTTTTAGTTTAGTTTAATAAACAAGTAAATGAAACTGTTAATAAAGCCATGCATATTTCAATCAAAAAGAGAAAGGAAAAAAGAGGAGTCAATGAAGATGTGTTAATGCAGAGCTCCTTAAATAATATTTTTAACAGAGGAAAAACAATACCACAGTGCCAGGGTCTAGGGTTCAGCTCCTTCAAAAGTGACAAGCTTTCAGCCCACAAACCTCTATGTTGTGGTCAGCTTGTGTCTTATTAAACTTCACTGCAAAGTGAGGCTTTGCAATGCCTTCCAGGGAACTCTTCTCTTTTCCAAAGCACAGACACAGAACACAGTTGCATAGATACAGTCTCAGGTATATACTCCAAAGAGTATCATTGTATCTCCTTCTCCCTGCAAATACTTTCCAGCATGTCTGAGGGAGGCCTGAGAGGAAAAATGGTGACATGGAGCACATTCTAAAACCCAAATCATAACCTGAAGTTCCTTCCTCTCCTTCTTCAAAGACTGACACACACGCACAGAGTGAAAAAGAAGGATGCTGAGAATTTGCACTATGCAGGAAAATGCTCACAAAACAAATCCCACAGCCATACATAATTGAGTAATCCAGACTTTGGCTTACTCAGGTTTATGAAAACCAAACCAGCATTTTAAATTCTTATTTTTGCTTTCCTTTAAGTTTAATTAAGCTTGTCTTAGGCTCACAAGCTTATTGAATTTGAGACATTTTTAGGATAACTGACCCGCCAAGATTTCCTGTGTGCTCTGCCCTTAAAGTACATCCCAAGTTCATTCACTCTTTTACCACAAGCCTGTCAGCGACATCAAAATCATATCAGAGGAAAAGAGTTTTTGTTGGGTTTTTTTTAATATTAGCTGATAAACATTAGCCACACTGAGTAGTTTCAACCTTGCTGGTAGCCTCAAGTGGTTCTCCTGCAAGATTCAAGATTAGATGAGAGAGAAGATTTACTTTAAAGTTGGGCTCTCCTGTTTCTCTCTCAGCTCTGAAATTGGGGCTTTCTGAAAGGGTTCCTGGCTCCCACAATCAACCCATTTTCTACAGGCTGCAGAAGCATTTATTGAGGACCTCATTACAGTCATCATAAGCCAGAGCTATTCTGCAGCTGACAGGAAAAATACAAGTTTGCAACTCTAACAAATGTATCCAATAGCTTCTCCAGTCTCAAAACAGGCCAGGAATTTTCCAGGATAAAATAATCCAGAATATTTACATTAAGCCTCCTCCTTCCCCCTCCCAAAACTCCCTTAAGTCAGCAGTGAAGAATTGTTGAATAAGAAAAAGATTGCAAAACTCAGTACTGCAACAAGGTAGCACCATGCTAATGAAGTCATTCTGCTTTTGCACAGGCAAAAAGGATTATAAACCTGTGCAGCAGGGAAAAAAAAAAACCAAAACCAAAAAAAAAAAAACCAAACCAGAAAAAAAAGATATAGCTCTGAAGCCAAATATTTCAAAGAGGGATGAATCTGAAAGCTATTTTTTTGTGTGTGTGTGTGCTGTTATTACATTCTAGATCATTAATGAAACAATCCATGAGGAAAAAATGAAGGCAGTGCAATGTGGAAAGGAGGATACAGCCAGAGGAAAATTCAGAGCACCAATTCCCTGTTAATGGTTCAGATTAATTCAGATGGGGTATGGTCATAAAGCTCTAGGGATTCACACATCCCTGCCTCAATTCAAGGCACTAATAACCAATCAGTATTTTAGATAAGACTCTATAAATATTTAAAATTTTTAATCTTTTGAGGGCCAAAAATAACATTTCCCATCGTGTCCTTGTCTTTCTCACAGCAACAACAATGAGATTTCTCAGCTGGCATTGCTGGCACCAGCATGACGTCAGGTGGTTTCAGTAGTGGCACTCAATTAACTTAGAAAGTTACATCTAATTGATCCATTTCCTGCACTGATAAACAACTGTAAACAAACACTTCTCTTCAAAGGAGCAGCTTTGTTCACAAATTAAAAAAGGAAAGGGGCCATCTGAATCACACCAGTCATGGCTGTGTCAGGGCTTTTATTATAAACACTGTTTCTAGGTCTTTAAATGAGTGATGTGACATTAAATATCGTGAGCCAAATTCGTCCCCAAGTTAATGTGACAGTGGTGCTTCCTCACAGAACAATCTTTGCCTTTCTTTTCTTAAACTTGTCTATGTTACTGACAGCACTGTCTGTGTATAATTACACTGTTTTGATTTTCCTAAGCCATATTCAGCCTTTCCAATACATGCTCATTTTTGGCAAGGAAGCTCACTACTCCCCTTCACTTACACTTTCATCAGGCCCAGTGTCCGATTTCTGTGTCTCAGAAGAACAACAGCCAGAGCAGTAAAACAAAAGCCAAATCCCTTCTGTTTCTGCTTGCAGTTCCCCTTATAGACAGACACTCACCCCCGCCATTTTGATAAGCATTCATTTTGTGGCCCTTTTTGCAAACCTTTCAAAATGTAATCAGGAACGATTTCAGCCTAAACTTTATACTGATTTGAAAGAGGCCACAACACACAGTCACTTATACTCAACTCCTCCACAACCTTTGCTAAAGAGTCTGCTACTACAGCTGTACTTCACCTTGCCAATTCCCCCATCTGTAATTTTGTTTCCTCATCTACTGGATACAATCACAGAAGTGTAAGAGTTGGGAGGGACCACCAGTGGGGTGACCTGGTCCAACCTCCCTACTTAAACAGGGTTTTCCTAGAGCCCTTTGCACAACAATCATGGAGATATCAGCTTGCCTCTAAATGAGTTCAGATCCAATGTAAAAGCACGTGACAGAAATGCCTAATTATTTTTGCCACTGCTATATTCTCCTCTGGCAGTGAGTCAGAGATTCTTAAATTTGGAGGATTAAAATTGCCACTGTCATTTCATTAGCCTAAGCATTTATTAATTGGAAAATGGAAGTCTGTGCATTTTAAATTTTGCTATTGTCACATATATTAATTGAGGTGTTCAAGTCTACTTTTATTACACACTTCACATATCACTTGAGCAAAGAGACCCAAGTGATTGATTTCTGCACACTGTCAGCTGCTATGTCTGTTTTGACAGATTCAGGGTGTTACCACATCCAATTGCCATGACTAACACGATTACAACCTAAGACAGCTATTAGCATGCCAATAACGTTTCTGAAAATGACTGTGGCACCATATACTGATGATGTATTTTCAGGAGTTAGTGCCTTCTGTTAACTTTCCAGTCCAGACACCTGTGGTTTACCTGAAACACTTTAAAAATAGGAACTCAAACCCAAATGCAAATTGGCAAACTAAAACAACACAAACCTGTGTGCCACTTGGCAATCAAATTCCAGGGCATGCTCATAGGAACAAAGTATTGACAAGACTGGAAAAGACCATATTTAAAATATTTTACCAAGCAGCAAAGGAGCTACATTTTATTTACTAACCCAAAAGCTCAAGCATGCTACTCCAGGATTGTCTGAAACTTCCAGTTCAGATTTATTAGTACTGAATGTCTAGAAGAAACAAAACAGCTGCTTACAAAACAAGTGATCCACTGGATTCAAACCACCGAAGACTAAAGATATGGCAGGATGTGTGTGTAGAGAAGGTATTTGGGGTTTGGAACTAAATTACTTTCAAGGTCCCTTCCAATCCAAACCATTCTACAAACCTCTGCCAGATATATACATAATCAATTATGATGCATAATGAAAATAAAAAAAGAAATGAAACATTACAGTAACTAGGAAACGTCAGTCAGCTCCAGGAAAATAATATAGTAACATGACTCAGTGACTTTGGGCTGACAGTGTTAGTCAAATGCAAACAAGAAGACTCCCTGTCAGGTCACAGAAGGTAGGTTAGTCTCATGCCATTACTATTACAATAGTAATGCTCCTTAGAAATTAAACAGGAAACTGTTGTAGGGGAGCTCAAGTACTGAAAGGAACAAACTGAAGTCAAATGAACCAGGAGCTCTCTAAGACTAAACCAAACATGAAATACCCAGAAGATAGCTGCTTTAACCTCCTTCAGAGACATCACTGCTTTTAATCCCTGACCAAGATTCTGCTGTTCAAAACATATCAGTCTTGAGTTCAGTCCCACTGGTGGAATCCAGGTTTTCTTAACATCTCACTCAGAGCAGACTCCAGTGCTTGCTTAGATGTCAGCTTGACCCTGATAGACTTTCTGGTTAGGTCTGTCTACAACAAAATTATTAGTGTTAGAACCTTTCCATGCAAGAAGATCCAAATTAGCATATTCCAGCAATAAAAGCTGATCAAGTAAATATTCATGTGTCCAGTGAGTTTGCTGTACCTGGAAGTAGGAGAGGTCCTAAGAAAGCACTGCCTGGGGAAGGCGGATAGGATGTTTCCTGCCACATTCATAGCTCAGCAATCCAGAAAAAAGTTCCCTCTCTGACAGGCCTTTCTCCAGAGTGCCTCTCTTCACTGATGTCAGACTCAGCATTATTCCCCTAAGACCACCTTAACTCTCTCCATTCAGAGAACAATTTCACATATGTATGGGAAGTAAAAGTTTAAAAGAACAAACAAACAAATAAACAGCAAACCAAAAGTTGAAATATTTAAGTTATAAATGGAAAAACAAATACCAAACAGAACAGCCCTATTTTCAGCTAAGAGTCTTATCCCATTCTGACTCAAGACACCACAGGAACTCATATATCTAGTTCATCAAATCCACAAAGAATCCAGACCAAGAGATAAGGCAGCCCAGCAGTATTACCATCAATATCAGCACATTTAGGAGAAATAAGGTGAAGATCTGAACCGCTGCTGATTTTCCTGTCTTCAGAAATCTTGCTGACTCTGGCAGCCTCAGATCACCAAAGAGTTCACAGAAGAGTAAGTACTACCCTCAGTTCTTAGGAAGAGGAAATATCCATGCTGGCTTTTAATGGATCATCTTTCAAAGACATTGGGTCCAAAGGAGGGGTGCGTACGTGTGTGCATATATATATTTATGAAAATTTGGTCTGTAAATTCAGATTGAATAGAAAGAGAGACCTCTACAAATGAAAACACCAGTGAGAATCAGCACATGCACCTGAATGCTGGTGCAAGGGTGCCATTAAGCTTGAGGGTGTGTCTGGGCCACATTCCAAATCCACACAGGGGCAAGATACAAATATGCAGGTGACATTTCTTACCTTGTGGTTTTCAGGGGGAAAAATGCCAGTGCATGGGCTGCAAAGGAAGTGTAGCTTATTTTCAACATGTTTCACACCTGGACAGATAGGGTTCCCTGCAGACCATTCCCAAGAGTCTACTTTGGCATAGCCAGTGAAACCAAAAAATAGTGGAAATTCACACTATTTATTCTGTTCAAACTGCAGTACCTCTCACTGTTTTAACTCATGGATCCTTGCTTTGGATTTTACATAACAGAAACAGTAAGACTGAAAGGTTTCCTAATGTAGGATAAAATTTAATTTGAATGCTGTTAAGGCAGAAAATAAATTCTATTCTGACTGTAATGATAAAGAGTGAAATTTAAAAACACTGCCTAGAATATGACCATAGAAATACAATATGGAAAAGTAACCCAAAGGGAAAAAATTAAAAGGAAACAATAAAAGAAATTCACACAGACTATCAAATAACTGGAAGAGCTGCATAAAAGAACTGGTCTAGAAGGATATTTATAAATTACTTCCCTTTCTCAGAGGGCAACTAAATGCTTCTGAAAGAAATGAAAAAGCAGTCAGATGCTGAAACACATGTATTATAAAGAGAACTGAAACTAATAAACTCCTCATCTACAGCTTAACAGAACAGAAAGAAACGAATTACAAGTATCAAAATTGCAAAACCAGAAGTTTAGTATAAAAGCCAGAGAAAATGCTGGATGTAGCTGGACAGCAGGGCTGGGGGAGTTCCAGACAAGCCCGGATGCTTCCTGGTACAAAGATCCTGCGGAGAGATATCAGTGAGGCTAAGAGCCCGCAGAGTCTGAAAGGCCAGCAGAGGAAGAGGGGTCAAAGAAGCAATTAAACTAATGCAAACACAAAAAGCCCCAAGACCACACAGGTTCTGAGTATAGCTTTATAGCAGAAAATCCGACATTCAAGGTACACAATCTCTACTCACTCTATCTGACATATCTACAAAGCGCAGTTCCCAAAACCAAAAGTGAGGCCAGTCCAGCAGCACAGAAATAAACAGACTATAATGAGTATTGCACAGGCCAATTTTCTCTCTGAGGAGGGAGAAAAATCCTCTAAAAAATCCTCCCCAGAAGAACTAAAACCCATCCATCCTCAGTCTATGGTTTTAGTAAAATGCTTCCTATGGAGTAAACCCTTGAGGCTGAGGCACAGGCAGGCAGGAGCTACATAAGCACAGACATGAACTGGCAGCATGGCACATCCAGTATGGAACTAAATATACTAACACATCTTAGTCTGCTTCCAAACTGGTGCTGGCTTCTAACCCTGTGTTTAGCTGCTGAACCCACAGCTGCTCTACCCAATCTTACATACACACATGGTGAGTGAGGACAATGCACAAACCACAGTAATGACAACATGTGGCCGCTGTCTGTCAAAGGCCTGTTTGGGCCATTCACTTAAGACCGGGACTCAATGGTCTTCGTAGGTCCCTTCCAACTCAGAATATTTTTTGATTCTGTGATTTAGCTTAGAGAGATCTCCTCTGAAAATCTCTATTCTTTAGGATGGGGCTTAGAAGTGACATGAAGATTTGTGTAACCTTACTTGAAACCCACCACCTCCATCCTCCAAATTAAAGCAGTGAATTCTGCAACAGTTGAACTACAGGAGACACACATGTCCCTGTTTTCCTCTTTTGTTATTCACCTTAAAAGAATTCCTGTTCCAAAAAGCTCCAAAAGAACAACAACCCAGCCCCTCAAAGTCTTGATCCCAACGTAACAGAATGTACAACTAACATGACAGAACATAAGCTTGTTCTCTCATCACATAATCTGATACTCATATTAAGCACTTTCTCTGACTTGTATTATGAAATATGTGGATGAATTTTAGTAACACAAAGTTTTGTGGTTTGCAGTTTTACTACAATTTTAAGTACAATGCTGAAAGAATATGTAATTAAACAGCTCCAAGACCAACTAGAGTTTGTGTAGTCTGAACTAATCAAGTATGTATTGCTCCTAACCTCAGTCAGCTATATGAAATCAGTTTTCCTCTTATTATTTTGAGAAGATTTGCAAGATAAAAAAAGCCTACATTTTTCTTGGCTATGCACTACAATAACCTTTAAAGGGAAAGGATTGCTAAAAATAGTTTTTCTGATTTGGTATATATCAACATAGTTATCAAAAAGCATTCTAGATATCATTCTAAATGGAATAATTGGATTCTGCCCTAATAGCAAATAAACTCCCCAAACCAATTATGGCACCTGATAGCCTCCTTTGCAAAGACAGGATAACAATGCATACCAAAAGGTAATCAAAATTGTACCAGCCAGTCACCAGCTCCTGGGAATCTGCCTGATCATTGAGTTCTAAAGTACAATCAACAATTGGATATGACATACATACATATTTCAATGTTTATTCTATACCCAATATCTGAGTTGATGCAAAAAGGCAATTACCAGGGAATACACATCCTTCTCAGGTGGGATTTGTTACAAGTAAGAGATGGCTTGGGTCTACTAAAGCCAGAAGAGCCCACTCTTGTCATCATATGACTTGGGTATATAATGCACAGGGGAGAGTGTAGAACTCAAAGCCAACTCTTGTCAAGTGATAAAACATTAAAAAATAATACCAAATACATCATAATATTAAAATACCAAACTGACTTGTCTGTAACTGAAAATTTATGATAGACTAATTTCCAACTGGAAGCTGTCTTGCTGGTCACTGAACTCACATGGGCAGCAGAATGCCATTTCAAGTACACATTTACAAAGTTCTGGTTTAGTGCTGTGCTACGGCTCCTGGTGCACCACTTCAAATGCACACAACATCTGTTGGTGTTTTTTTCAAAACAAAATTAGTTTGTCATCTCATGAAAATACTAATCTGCTCCTTATAAAGCAATTTCTTTTCCTCTTGCTCTGCTACTGCAACTATTACTGGAAAGCTCTACTGGAATTTCCTCACCACAGAAAGCAACTCCTCAGAAGTACTCTTCAGCTGAGGTTACACAGGGCTTGTTTAGATCCCTTTGCATCAACACTGTCCTCGAGCATTAACAACATGTTTGCTTATTTGGTGCCCCTTCTCCACATATCTATATATATTTTAAGTAGAACTAGTAATAGTAAAACTGTATTTTAAGTAGTGTTTCCCTCTGTGTCTGCACCCTTGCAAACAAAGTACAAAGGCAAATCCTTAGACTCTTCTGTAAGATGAGACAGCTCAGAACCAGGAACAGGATTATTAACTGAAAAAGTTGATAGTTTCTTCTGGAAAATTTTTTGCTGATTTTTCAAACTTAGGAGTTAACTGGATGATAATAGCATTGGATGTGACATTTTCATTCCAGGGCAAGATGCTTATTGGACGGTTCGTTTTATCATAAAAAGAGCAAATCAGTAGCAAAAGTGATCCCATTCTTTGGTGGAAATTTACAAGAAGTAGCTTTACTCCCTACACTTCCCTATCATCTTGATTGAAAACCACCAAGACTGACCAAGAACACCACTTCCTCAGAAAAGCTGAGGAAGAAAATAGCAATGTTCAGAAGATGGGCCCATAACAGATATTAGATCTTGTAGGGAAGGAACAGAGAGGAAACATTAAGGAGCTCAGTAAACATCAACCTGTCAGTCTGGTAGAAATCAGAGACCTTCCCTTCTGTGGATGCAAAACCCATAGAGCCACTAGCTGCACTCTGAGCTTTACTGAGAAATAAAAAAAATCTCCAACTTCAGTGACAGACATTAACTAAAATTCAGGATGAAAATGCAGCCCACTGTAGAGCTCTTTTGACTACTAATGGGAGTATTCTCTATTGCCAAAAGTCCTGGAAATTTCCATCTTGATAGCCATATAGCTTGTCAACTGTATCATGATTTAAAATGGAGATGAGGCTCAAGTAACGGGCTTAGATGTGAATTTGCCATCATAAGAGGGTCTGAAAACACAGGCAGGATCCTTCATTCTTTCCAAGGGTCTGAAAACAGAACGAGCTCAACTCCAGCAATGTCACCAGCCTTGTGTTTCCCATTGCTAATTACCCTTGGCAGGAGGAAAGAAAGGACACAGGATGTTCCAAGTCAAGGAGAGAGCAGATTTAAAAGTGAAAATCCATGCCACAGAGCCCAAAGAATGCACTGCAACAAGATCACTTTGAAGCCAACAACCTACCCAACTGAGAGGATCCCTCTTGCCTCCACTGGCTCTCCTGGTATGAGACTGCAGAGCACGAGTGAACCCTCAGATTTCCTACGGGAATGCACAGTCCAATCACACGGACCTTTCAAAGGGGACGAGTCCTCCCATTCGTAACTCTCTGATGGCTTCCTACAACCACCCAGTTGCTTTCATGGCAGTGTAGTATTAGGAAAATATCTGATGTATTTTTAGCTTTCTCCTATTGTAGCTTAGCAGCTGGATTCAAAGAGAGCCAACACCCTGCGATGGACCTGATCTGCCTATGGATCAGTAACATATGCTCTATCAACCAGCCATGAGCCCTCTAAAACATGACAAAAAGGACCAAGGCAGGGATCACAGTTTCTAGGGTATAAATCCTCCTGGATTAGGCAATAAGGTGCACCCCACTGTCATCCAGATTACTATGGTTAATTAGCAGCTTTTCATGTTTCAGTCAAACCTTGATGGTTCAATTCCTGTTTTTTAAAAAATACTACACGTAACCTGAGAGAAGAGAGAGGACTAACTGGATTAGTGACCTGATACAGCAACAATTTGTATGGCTTGGCTTGCCATAAATCCTGTTTAAACACTATCCTATTGCTTAAAGCTGGACAGTCAGTGATCCTCAGCCTGCTTGGCCTGTTATGGAAGTGACCAGAGCAAACCACTTCGGAGTAAACCAAATCCCTGCCTGTTGAAGAGACATGCCTTCACTTGGCAAGGCTGAGAAAGGCAGTACAGAACATGGCTGTGCTTTAGGTAGAAATTTAATCTGTGCTGGGGATATTACCAACTGGAAATATTTGACTTACAGAGTTATATGTTTCCATATATTAACATACTTCCCACACTTGCTCACATCTGCCCAAATAAGCTATGAAATAAATATTTTCCACATTGTAAATATAGCAGATATTTATAATGCTCAGTGACACACCACTTAATCCAGAAGCCAGCTTTTGCAGCTAAGCCTTTCATGGTACAGATCAGCAAGCAAGTAAACAAGTTGAAGAAAATTTTGCAGTTTACTTACATTTTAGTTTGCACTTTTCTTGTACATAATTTTGTTTCATTTACAAAAACTACTTGTGTCAATGGCTTAACAGAGTAACAAGCAGTGCAATTTCCTTTCAACAGAATACCATGTGATTAGGAGAGCAACTTCCTTACTCTCATCTGCTTTCTGAGTATCAATCCAGTGTCTGATGCACAGAATTAGTGAGACAGAACATGATTATGAAAGGTTCCTTTAATATCTTCATTTAATTATACAGTATTTTAATGATCTCAGTTTATCCTATCAAACACCTTTTTGTCAAGTTATTGCTATGTGCAACCTCTTTTACTTTTGATATGAATATCTCAGATACATTTGTTTAGTGAATTTTTTAATGAAGATATTCTTTCTCTGAAGAATTTAGTTAAATTTTAGTCCATCAATTGGTGAGTTTTCTTTTCTGAATTTTACCATTTTTAACCCAAGAAATACTAGGTTTAACTGGATATATCCAGAACACTAAAGATGCAGTGAATGAAACAAAGACACCCCTTCTTTAAAAGGTTTAGTCCTGTGAGGTAATAAAATAGGTGTTAAAAAGGCTGATTTAAAAAGCTAGAACCAGTATGATTAAGGAAACACGTTCATTGCTACTTTCAGAGCTCTTCTGTTTTGCCAAGATTTCAGAAGCTAACCTGCCTACCAGGGTAGCCAAGTAATGAAATTAGCATTTGAAAAAAACCAAACCCAAACCTTTTTTACCTGGCAGAAGAGTTGAATGGAACATTGTAAACAAATAGTATGGAAAACCCCTCAAAACCACAGGATGTTAACCAAATTACATTTACATTAACAAAACTATAATAATGAACCTGCATAATAATTCAGTCCTTTTTCTGGCATTTTCAGCTTTATGTGGTATTAAATTTAAAGCAAAAAAAGGCATTTACTAGAAAATAAATCACTAGTATAAAGATGAAGCAACATCTTCCACACTTTGTACAAAGTTGTGATTGAATGACAACTACTTGCCCTCTGTTTAAATAAAAATTCTCAGACTTTTCTGTAAACAGCTATCACAAAAACTGATCAAGTTTGGTCTATTCCAGATATTGTCTAAAATAAGTACTAGAGTATTTGTGCAGCTTGTATGAAATGAAAAGGAAAATCAGAGGCAACTGCTGCTTGGAAACAGGTCAAAGACTGTGAAAGGACTGATGGCAGTAGAATTCCCCTGCTACAGTTGAAGGCCAGCAGTAGCCCAGGATTTCTGTAAACATGACCATAATATATGTTACCATAACTGCCATACTATAGCTTAGCTAGCTTTGTTGAGAGAGGAAGCAACAGAATAAACTGAACTCCTTCACTGATTATAAAATCAATTATTGAAAGGGGTTTTTTGAGAGGATGTTGGGTTTTTTTGTTTGGTGCTTTTATTTTGTTGTTTGGAGTTTTTTCTTGACAGAAAGATATTCATCCTCACAAGAATCTGCAGACTTTGTTTTCTCAGTCTGGGTTAGTACATACACTATTTTACTAAGTTATTGGCAATTCACTAGAAATTTATTGCAGTAGGATTAAATTCTAACAAACCAGTCTCCAATATAAACCAACAAAAATTATGTTACCTCATCAGCTAAGTGGTGACAGATACTCAGATACAGTATCAGATACACTGGTAATTCTTGTAGAAGTCTGAAGGGAACTGAAATGTTACTCTAAGCAGTCTCCAACTAGATGTATTTTCACAATTTATATTGCAGGACTGCTTCAATGTGTTATTATTGAAGATTGGTTTATTTTATTTATTCATAATATCTCTCAGTGCAGCACATGATTTGGTTTGATCACTTCACAGGAAAGGGACCTTTCATTAGTGTTTTGATCTCACCAAACACTCCCATGTTTTTGCAGGGTAAGATAAGCAGAAGACTGCTCAGCTCTTCTCTCATGCTACAGAGTGTGGTATTTACTTGCCAAACGCTCTTTAAAAGCTTTCTTCTGGGTCAAATCACCTCACTCCTCCAAGCAATTTCCAATTCCTTCATTCAAGTATTGTTTTATGCTTCAACATTCAAGCTGAATTTACTCAGAACTTGCTGGCTTTCAACCCCACATCACTGTTTGCTCATCTGACAGTTCCTCCTGAGCAGCCTTTGACAAATTGCTGTTCACTCTTCTCTCCCATTCCTTAGTTTCTGTGTCATAGAGACCCACAAGTCAACCCCTCACTAATTTTGTCTACCTCTGCACCAGTTTCAAGAACAGGTGATTTCTATTCTAGGATCTTCTACATCAGCCTCCCCCTCTGGATAAATTTGACAGAAACTTTTCTCCATTTTTTTTTCTACATCCTCCATCATCTTTGCCTTAAAGCACTGCTTGCTTAGGTCACTTCACTGACCTTGTACACACCTGCTTGAACAGTTTTTAATCCCCACTAGCACTCTGCCTTGGATTACATAGCTATTGCTTTCCCCAAGAGACTCTTAGGAGGAACCTTTTGGAAAACTTTTAGGAAAGCCAAGTCATTTGCCTCATCCAGGTTGCCTTTATCTTCCATCAACTTCTTCCGTAATACTGATAATATAAATCACTACAATTTTCTCACCAAAGCCATGTAATTTTAACTTAGGTTACATTAACCTAATTTTCCCCGTATCCTCTTCACATATGAAATCCCTGTGGGATGAACTCCATATTCACTTACATAAAACCATATCAGGAAAAATTTAAAAGATAATTGACGAAGTTATTCATGGCTATTGCTGTTCTAATAGGAAAATTCATTCCTCAATTTCATTTCCGAGAGCTGAAGTAAAATTAAGTTATATCTAATTCTTATGCTTTCCCTTGAAGACAGACTTAATTTGCATACCTTTAAGGTTTTCAGGAGCACTTGTTAAAAAAGAACAGGAAAAAAATTTTGAAAGTGCTTACTATGTTCCATTCATACAATAACTGTTTTATCAAGGAATTTACAGGGTACAAATTTACTGTTCTATCTTGTCATTCTCTCCACTACAGTGTTTGAGCGATTTACTACTCCTGAATTTTTGACAGATCTCCTAACTTTCTCCTAAAACATTAAGATTTGCTAAGGTCACACACTGATTTCCATTAAAAAAAATGCCCTTGGAATAATAATTTCCCCTTCATCTTCTACAGTGAAAATAGATGTAAAATAATTCATAACTGCCCTGCCACCTCATCATCTACACTTTAGCTATCACTCAAGTCTTGGTCGCTTAAGAGCGACCAGCCCTGCAGTCACAGATAAAAGGAGGACAATGATCAGCTGATATTTCTGCCTACAAAGCACAATGGAAGATAAAGCTTTATAATACTGATCTCCTTAACTCATCATGAGAGCCTTCTCATGCAAGCATCAGTGGCCACATACCAGTCTCTCTCACTGCTTCAAGACCCACTGAAAGACCAAAAAAAAAAAAAAAAAGAAAAAGAGCTTGAGAGAAGCAATGGGAGGACATGCTCAATTTATTTAAAGCTGCTTCTTGGAAAATGCTTTTAAAGCTATTTCACTCTCTCCCTTCACTATCCCACATCAGAATTGCCCTTTCTGGCCAAATCTGTGCACTTACCTCAGACAACTCTCATAGTGTGCAATATTGAGTATTCTCTTTGATTCTCCCCTTCCTCTGGTGCTGAATATTTGCAGCACACTGTAGGGACAGAGACTTCTTGTTAACAAGTCTAAGCCTCCTGAAGCCTCTTAGGAGTTTCAGCAGTAGGAGTAAGTGTGGAGTCCAGAGAGGAAGTGAAAGGGACAAAGGGCCAAGGATGCTCTCAAGATTTCTCAGGTGCACGATATTAGCTTAAACTGTCTATTAAGAAAACATGCAGCCTCAGTAGAGTTTAATGCAACCTGAAAGTACAGCTCAAACTTGGTTTCCACTTCAGAAAAGATTTGTATTTTTTGATCTGTTGATCACACGATGATCTGTTGATCATCTGCTGAAGTACAACTAGCCCATGATGATCACATGATGAAGTACAACTAGCCCCTGATTTCACTCCCACTGCTGTGCTGTCAACCCATCTTGATCTGAATGCCTCTGCAAAGGACACTGAACTTTTCCAAAGGGTACAGTTGGGTTTGGCAGACAAAATTTATCCTCAGGCCTGCTCCTCACTCCTCTAGCGCTCTGAAAATGTTGAGTCTGAGTGACAGGTAAGAAGAGATTAGAAGGAACAGTGAAGAGCACATTTAAAAGGAAAGAGCTTAATATGACTTACGTGTAATTAATCTGCAACATTCATTTTCTATTCATACGCAGCTTATCAGCCTTCAACTGAAATATTTCTTCTGTTATGCTAAACCTCCTCTGGACATCCATAATGTTAGTTAAGGAGCATGCAAAACAGGAAGTGTCTACTTAAAAGAGCATCACATTGGAAACATCTTTGAACTAGAACGTATTTTCTTCAGAATACTCATGTACCATACATCACAAAAAATATGCCCATGAGAGAACACAGAGGATAAACTGAAATGAAATTCAGCACAAGGCAGTTCCATCAGATTTTCTGGTGACCTTATAAACACAACAAAAAGTGCTGTTCATATATCACCTAGCCAAGCCAATATTTATTTTCTTGCTTTACGCACGCTTTGCAGGAGTGACCTTAATCATAAAAGCAAGGCACTAAAAAGCATGGTTTGGTCCAAAACTTGTTTTGGCAGGCAATATGTAGATCTCCCCAAGAAGCTCTGCCAACATATCTCAAGCCAAACTTGCAATAGTCTGACCTAAAAGGACAAGAAGACTGGCAGAAATGAGAGTACAAACATTTCCCCCAGGAACGTGCTGTGTGCACAGACTCTTTCCATGTTTGTAAGGGGGAGGGGAAGGGATTTTCCATGTCTGTATGTGTTTTCCACATATATTTGCCAACAGTTCCTAGATTATCCCCAGAGCCTACTTTGAACACCAGGATAACTGCTCTACTGTAGGCTGTATTTCCTTTCTGAACATGGAGACTTCAAAATAGAAGGCCGGATCTTGATTTCTGAGTTATTCTGGGCACACTAACCAAATAAATGAACTCTGGCTATATCTCAGTGTCACTGAGAACAGATCTAAACCCTCCAGTCTGCAGCACCTCCTGAGATTCAGGAGTTGAAAAGGAAGGCAAGCATAAGAACAGGAGTAGAGGTAAAACCACACTGGATTTGTTTCTTTCCATTTTAAAAAAAATTCACATGTATAATTTTTTTCTTCTAATAATGTCATTTTATTGTTGTGCAGTGAATTTAAGTATGAAGTACAGTGAATATAAGGAGTGTTGAGACAAAGATATAAATTAGGTTAAGGCAGTAACCCCCCTCTTACTATCCCCTAGTAGTCCTGATGAAAATCTGCTCTTAAAACCACCACAGACCAGAAGTAGCTGCACAACGCTTGACTGTCTGCTTCATCAGTGACACATTCCCTCCATGTAAGCTGCCAAACTACCAACCCAATCCTTTTTATTTCCTCCTTTGTCATCATAAGGATAAGTCTAAAAGCTTTTAGTGCGTTTCCTCTCAGTTAAACTCAAATTAGTCCCCTCTGCTGGACTCCTACTGCGATGCCTTGGTCTATCCCAGAGCCCTTGCTGAGAAAAGCCCTTTTCAGCCCAGCAAATCACCTCGGTACCTGCTACTCTGACAAGGCTGACGCCATTATTTATTACATAATAAGCTCTCGCTGTTGAGGGTCAATTATTCCATTGACTGGGCATTACAATAATTCTTGGTAATTAAAAGAGGTACTTATGTGAATCTAGATGCATATTGAAAGAAACATTAGTCCTTTTGTTATCTTGGCAAGCCCTTGTTCCTAGTCGGCCCAAGCAATTAGCATCTTTTGGCAATCCCTGTCAGCGGGGGTTTGGAAAGCCTGAAAAGAGGGTCACTCAGATGCTAATTTAGATACAATTGTGACAGCAGAGTTTAGAGGGAGCTGCTCCAAAGGCACCATCAGGGTTTAATAAAGCAAACAGCTTGGGTCCCAGTGACCCTGCTGAGGTAATTAAAAAGACTGCTCTATGTTGCTGTGCCAAATGGGAGAGTGGCATCATGAAGCCTATCCACAAAAACTATTTTTAAAAGACATATAATCACCCATTTAATCTGCTCATTAAACAAATCTCTCATGCGGACTTAACAGGAATTAGCACTTTCTAAAAGGCAAAAATTGACAGAAAGCAGACTGTTCAAATGATTCTAAAGGCTGTGATTCCTAAACGTTTTCCCATTATAATTATTATAAGCTCATTTAATGCTAATGTATAATATTTGGGGATATCGATGTTCAAGACTATTCTTTTGATGCTGTCTTTATGGGAGAAATATGAACATCCACTTCTCCAAGCTAAGAGGGTGCAATGACATCAGCTATAACAACAGTAGGAAACCCAGCCCTACAAATTTTGTCACACACTCAGCCCACAGCAAGTTCTATGGGGGTACTGCTGACACTTTGTTTTCCAGGATTCATCCCAGTAAGAGAGCTCTTGCACTCAACTATTGGCTCAAACTCCAACACACAAGTAACATCAGGTACCTTGTAATATCCACCCTTGTGTTCCTCCAAGATTGTTAAAGAGTTAGAACCATCACCACTGACAAAGCAAAATTACCTTTCCCTGCTTCAGAAAAAAAGAGTAAAGCAAAAAATGTTCCTCAGCTTTTGCGCAAACCAAAACTAAAGTTCCAGGGGTTGTAGGGCCCTGAGTAAAGACTGAGGAAAATGTACTTTGGTTTGACAATGACCTGATGTGTATCACAGGCAGGCTGTCCTACTCCATGCAGAACATAAGATTATTATTTTTGAAAAGTTAATCTGCTTTGGGTTGCAGTAACAAGAAAAAAGGACAAGGAAAACAGAGAAGACAGAGGGTAATGCTATCTCATTTTTTTCTAGTTTTAATTCAGTATTGAAAATAATTATCTCTGTACAATGTCTGGGAGAGAATGCAGCTGGTAAGTCATCACAGAGGTTAAGCAATTATATTGTTCCATGAGTATTTCCCATTTTACTGTGCTGCATTCAAATGCAGCCTCCAAAATTCCAGTTTTCTTCACCCTCCTGACAATGAGAAACTAAAACATCAGTGAGGCAAACTTTTCTCCAGAAAATAAATAAAATCATTAGGCATTGTAGCACACTCAGCCCAGCTACTAAACTTTCTCAGACTCATGAGGCTCAATACTATATGACCTCATCATTGACAAGCTGATGTTCTACTGAAAGCTGTTAATTAAAGACTCTAGAGATGTTGCCAGCATACTTAACATCTCTAGATATAACTGATGCATGCACATCTGTCACAAGGCAATGTGCTGAGATGGAATGACAACCTTAATTCCACACAAGCTCAATACTTGTCATGTCCACCTTATTTAGAAGTGAAAGGCCAAAACAAGATTAAAGCCCTACATGCATGTAATTTGCTAGATCAGTGTTTCTCATCTTGTGATCTATG
This sequence comes from Pycnonotus jocosus, assembly GCA_013400435.1. Taxonomy (NCBI): domain Eukaryota; kingdom Metazoa; phylum Chordata; class Aves; order Passeriformes; family Pycnonotidae; genus Pycnonotus; species Pycnonotus jocosus. The sequence continues at coordinate 82,127 of VWYP01021188.1, read as the reverse complement.
GACCAGTAAACCATGAGACAGGTGTATAATTCCTTTTAGGTCTCAGTTAGCATATCACAAACAAGATCCTTGTTGTAAAGACAGGCACAAACTTATGACTTCCCCGATGGTGACTACAGAGCAGAGTCTAGCAAACAAGGCAAAGACATCCACCACTGTGTTCATTCCCAGAGAGCTGATTCAGCTGAACCACAGAACTGCAAACACTAGTTGTTTTCAATTCTAAAGATCACCAGTTTGCTGCAGTCATATGTCTAGTCAGTACTAACAACCTGACAACATCTGAGTGCTCTTTTTTCTTCAGCCCCAAAACATTTCAAAGCAGAAAAAAAACCAAACCCATAACTTGTCCAGAGGTTGCCTAAGACAGGTGACAGGAGAAGCAATATCCTACCTTAGGAAATTCATCTGTGTATAGAAATACTAGTGCCACAAGGATACTTTTTTCCTCCCTCCAAGGGGCAGCATACAGGATGGAACAAGCCATGTTGGAAATTCAGAGAAAAAAACCAGCCACCACCTACAGTTTACAGGAGCTGGTGTAGTACAGTGGGAACAACCATAGCCTTGGAAAGGGAACTACAGTATTGTACCTGAATATCTGCAGAAGTCCCCAGGGAATCACCTAATGAAACTCCTAATCTATATTCTATAGGAGTACACCCAAGTTAATTAGGCTAAGGAACAACAATGATACAGGTGGTAATTCTTAAGCGAATTCCATCTACATCTATTTATATCTAATTTTCACTGCATGCTACTTAACTTGCCTTAGGTTGTTCGTAAAACAATCCATCTATACCTGGAACAAAGCTCTTAAAAGTGAAAAGAACTTCAGCACCAAAACAACAAAGCTTAAATGGGTAGGAGCAGGAAAAGTCTTCTTTACTATAAAACAAAAGCTGAAACAAATGTACGATGGGGTGAACTACTGGTTTTGACCACCTTTTTAACTATTTTATTACTTTACAAGTTCTTTTTTTCTTAACTCAGTGTGGGGAAGAAGGGGGTCAGGAAGATGACAATAATGCAGAAAGGATGGAGAACATAAGGAACAGCAGAAAAAAGAAAGGAGGAGAAGGAAATAAATCATCAAAACTTTATAATCCCAGACTGCCTCACAAGGGAGCAGAGGAAAAAAATCAGACCATTCATCTTCAGCATGTTTGCTTATTATCTCTTGGGAGAGTTTAAGATGTTATACTTGACACCATTATATGTATGCGCAGTTAACCTCAACCTGTATTATTTCATTGTACCTTTGCAGCCTTATACATGCACACAAGTATCTTGTACTGATAAACCATGCTCAGTTCCTCGTAGTATTGTACAGAGAATAATTCTTATAGCAAATGACTACAACTCTTTGACTTAAAGTACACTTTGATACTGACATTTGAAAAGGGCTCTGTCTAGCTCCAATAACTACACACTCCCTCTGTATTCCCCACCATCAAGGATACTTCCTAACACACTCGAGAAAGTAATTCAATAGCTGAATAACCACGACTACACTTTCAGGTCTATTTAAAATTGCAAAAACAATGTGTTCTTTCTCTTGGGAGAGCTATGCTACCATTTGGTCAGACAGCAACACATTTTGGACACACTTCAGAAGTAGTTGCATGCATTGTGAAGATTTATAGTTGGACAGGAATCAAGGCAGGGGTGCAAGTCCCTGGAAAACACTGAAATCCATCCACAGATGAACCATCACAGACAAAGTCGCAGATGCAGTTTCCTGACCAGTTTGGCTGTGCAAGGAGATGAGAAAATTCAATAGTTCAAAATTCAAATAAATTTAGTACATTTATTTTCTTGAAATGAATCTTTATGCCACAAGTGAAGATGTTGTTTTGCTGCAATACTTAATACTGTGCTTAACTCTGCTTCTCCACCAGCATGTGTGACAGTCATTCCAGGCATTCCTTCTGCAGCTTTTTGTTTATTTTGGGGAATGTTTAGAATGCTCTTGTGTTGAAAAAAATGAATTTTTTTTAAAAAGTCCTATTTTGAAAAAAGCTCTCCAAACTGAAGGGATCATCTATAAGCTTCTAAAAGAATAAACACAGCTGCTTACAAACGAGTAAAAAGTTATAGGAAAAAACACTAGTAGGTGCCAGTTCAATTTTCTAATAAATCTTAAGGCTGAGGCTGTCCTTTGATTCTTGTGAGTTTTAGTATTTAATCTCAAATGTATAGTTGGGTTTTTTCCTCCAGAAAGTTATTTTAAGTAATGATGAAAAGCCAACTTTCCACTAGCAGCTATTTGTAGTAATAAACACATAAACTACTAGCAAAAGTTGAGTTATTAAAAGCATACTTCAGAAAAGCAGCATTAGTTACGCTTCAAGCTCTCGAATACAATTGAGAGATTGAAGACAATTTAGGAAGAAAAGCATACAGGTCAATTTATCCTCAACAATGAATATTCATTTATTTCTGGTCACTGCCTAAATCTGCTTTTCTAATTCCTTTATTTAACTGTCTGAGGGTATAAAGATATAAACCTGAGATCATCTTATGATTAGGCCCATAGTTAAAACACAAAAAACTTGCAATAGGGATACAATAGTTTAAGAACATATGTGCTCTATGTTTACTTCTGTCTGGTAAAACAACAGTGTCAACTGGAATTTGAAATGTTTTCTTTATTTAGATCTTGTAGGCTGAACAATAAGCCCTGACAGCTCTGTCTCAGCCCTCTCAAGACTCGTACCAAATGAAGCCTAAACTCACCATTCAGCAACTGCACCGGCCAAGGGATGTCTGGAATTTGTTATGTGCACTCATCCTTAAAATGGAACAGCTGCTATGAAAGGCTGTTACAAGACACCCAAGGGGGCAAAAGGTTCCAGTGACACCCTTATCTACAACCCGATATGAACAGCTTTTGCTGCTACCCTGCTCCCATCTCTAGGTGTAAAGTTACACGATAGAAAGGCCCAAAACACCCCCCCTCAGTAAAAGAGAAAACCTGTACGGCTTCTGTTCCTTTTCATGCCATTGACTGTGCAGAGGATTAGATCACCTTGAAAATGTACTTATTTAGTGTAACACATCTGTATGCCAATTCTAAAGATATGCATTATAGAAAATGACAATTTTACAGCACTGCCACCCCCTACTCACCTTTTAATAAAAGCAGCAAGACAGTCCTTGGGCCATGCCATGCTTGCCTTGCTCTCTTGATTGACTATATAGCCTATAAGCCCACAGACTAGTTAGTTGCATGAGGGGCTCAACCAGGATTTGGCTGTTTAGGATCAGAAAGCAATAGCAATATAGAAAAAATAGCTCTCAGGGGAAATATATCTTGTTACTGCCAGAAAGAGTATTTTTGTAAGAGAAGTATTTCTGTAATTCTTATTAGTTAAATAAAAGACTGGAAATAACCAGAAGCATGAAGACTCAAGGGTCTGAGCTCTCATCAGAGTCAGTGGCAGATTTCCCACTAAATTCACTGGACATGCAATGAAGACCAAATGTGGAATACAAAAAGGAAATGATCAGAGGAAGGACTCTTGTTCACAAATGCATTCTGCATCTGTGAAGTTTGTACCTGTGACTGAGTTCAAAAATGAGACTAGTGTCCACACACCATACAACTGTGATCAGTTCTAGTTCTGGTGGGAAAATCCTAAGAACTACTCCTATTTTAAAGTAGAAAAGACAGCTTCATTTTTACAGATGCACAGTAGTGGGCAAAGCCCAGTGTCTTTAGAAGGTGTACTTTCCCACAGACTTCCTCCACGCCCATCCCCACAGCCTCTGCTTTCTCTGGTGCTTGCTGACGTGATCCAGAGATCTTCCATGATCTGCAACCAACTTTATCCTTCCACCAAAAAGCACATAGTATTTCTTGCTAAAGTTCCTTTACATATTAAATCCTCTTTCTAAACCTTACATGACAGAGATAAACAAGTCTGTAAAAAGACAGACACTTGTCCCAAGCCTTTCCATGCCTACATAAACATTGCTATAATTGCAAAATACAATCAGCTCCACTTCAGCCAAAGCTCAATACCAGCTCGTAGATGCAACTTTTAACCAAATCACAATTTATTTGGTTGTGCAAATGAAATTCTATTCCCTATCTCTTTACACCCACATTTGGGATTTTGGTTTGCCAAATTTCCTTTCACTGCTCTTTGTTAAGAGCTATGATTCTCAGCATCACACAATCCCACCCTCTATCAATGTTCTGGCCCAGGGTTTATATCCTGAAGTTTATATCCTATATATGCTCTCTACTGGGACAAAAGCCTTGCTTTCCCAAGATCATGAATAACCTGCTCTTTCAGATTGAGTCAGAAATTAAAATCCCAGAGCAATAATATCCCCAAGAATATCTCAGGAAGTGAAGAAAAAAGAAGAATCAGAGGAAGATGAGACTAAAGGACTAACATGGAGTAAAACATGGCCAGGCAGACATAGCAGTAGTATTTGCTGCAACAGGGACAAGGATAAAGTGAATCTGGTTTGGATGCATCAAGAGGCAGGTAAGTGCAAGCCATTGACAACACAGTTCTCCCTCAGAGCTTGGCTTTCCTCTCCACTTCAAGCTGATTTACCTGCACCAAAAGAGACAACCCCAAAACAAAAATCCCTCCCCCTCTTTCCAAGTCCTCTCAGGAACGATCGCACTTGCCTCAGCTCTGAGATAGGTCAGCTCAGAGTAAAGGGAGAATGAACCAAAACTCTTTTTTCATCAGCTACTATTGTACATGTTGGCTATCTACCATTGGAACAGAAGTTGCCTGCTTTGGGCATGTCTGGAAGCATGGCTCTATATCTCAGATGGCTGAGGCAACACTGTCTTCCCTCCTTGTCACAAACTATTAAAGTAATATGTTAAATACTCATTCAGTATTAATAAACACATTTTTGATGCCCAAAAAACAGCTTTCCACCTTAGGTTTACCATATTAAAATTATCTTGGACTAGGCACCTTCTCACAGACTTGTCCATCTGCATATTTGCTTCACACTTCCAGCTCCTGTTACTTGCTTGTGATGCCATTTGAACTTGAATTCTTTAGGGCAAAGTACTGTCATTGGAAATCATACTAAAAATGGCCACAACAAAGAATCTTCCTGTTTGACCCCCAGCACACATGAATCAACTCTTTTACTTCCGACTGTTGAGCTTTTGATTTCTTTGGTATTTCTGCTGCTTCTACTGCTGTTCTAAGTACACTTCTAGATTCACTGCTACCCTATCACCCTGAGGAAACATCCACTGGGATCCATTTCAGCCTCTCCTTTTTAAAGTCCTCCTGGTATTGTTTTCATGGTTCCGAATTACCAAGTCAAAGGTTCAAAACAGGAAGAAAAAACATCCACCAAATAAAAACCCAAACCCACCTGCCTAGAGCTCTTCTCCCTCATTAAAAAATGGATGACTTGGACTCCAGGTGTTCCTTCAGCCCTACCACACTGAAACCCCTCCTGAAACAAAGCCCTTGAGACAAATCCTGTGAGCTTATTCTTGGAGGTTCTTTTAGTTGCACGTATTTCATGTGACTGAAATTTGCCTTTCCTGTGATCCAGCAACACACTGTACAATCAAATTTGTACTGTGCTTTGCTCTCTCTCTCTCTCTAAGCACTAATCCCCTCCTCAGACTTTCTCCTGCACAGCTATACCAGGCTTGTATTCCCAGCTACGCAGATGTAAAGTAAACCCTAATTTTGTGTCTGGTCAGTGAACTTCATGACTGTTCTGTTTTATGCACACTCTGTTTTTTGTGGCTGCCACTAGACTCATTGTTTTACATCTGTTTGCATTAAAGCACGTTTTCCACTGAATGACTCAGACACTTAAAAGATCCCAAATCCCTCTGAATAGGGTTACATAAATTTTGAAATGTTTTCTATTCCCTTCCTCTAAATTCAGTATAATCAGCTAACATTTGCTACATTCTTAGATCTGATATTCTCATTCAAATTATTTATATATGTATCATTAAAAAGATCAATTCCCTAGAGTATGCCACTAGTAACCTATTTTCAGCTAGAGAAATTATCATTTGGAGACATGCAAATATATGTAACCTGCTTTGAGACACTTTTAAAGCCAACAGGCCATTTTTGCTCCACAGACCATGACTCTGTGGTTTAACCAGTAAGCTACTTTATTAAACCTTATCATTTGTTAAAGTGTCATTTTTTCACACTGTTTCAATTTTTCACAGTGTATTTTCCTCATAACATGGAAAAAAAAGAGAACAACAACAACAAAAAAAAAGAGTCTCAAGATGAATCTGGAAAGCCAGAATTCAGAGAAAAGAATGTGTACTTATTTCCCAAGATTCCTGATTTTCTGTTTGTAACAGTCTTATTCTGATGACAATGGCAAAAATACAAATAAACTATTCAAGGGAATTTCAAGCACACAAACACCACAGTGCTGAATTTAGTTCTTCAGCCCTTTTTGTCCTGAGTTAGGGTTTTACTCACTTTTCTTTAAAAATCATCAGTATTTCTCTGTCTGACAGTTGGCAAGTAGGAAGGGAAATGGTTTTAAAGATCAAATTAAGCAAACCTGATTGAATAATTCAGATTTGCCATGGGACTCAATTATTTCTATTAGAAATCCTTATTTTTAAAAGGAAAAAAGCTATTTTCTTTGGCATCCTAATAATTATTTCTTTTACTCCTGGAAATGTTGAAGTAGTGGTTTCCTGAGGTTTTACATGTTAACTCTTTCATATTTTTCCTGAGGTTTTACCTGTTAACTCTAGCCTGAAGCAACAACAGATGCCCCAAAGATAAGCTTAAAAGAGGTAAGAGATATTTTCCTCTCTGCTATGAAAAGCATGATATAAATAAATTTGCAAACCAAAAAACATTACAGTATTTTAAAAAACCTGTCAAAAACTGCATGGGTTCTCTTACAGCAGGGCTATTTCTCCCACTTGTGTCGATGCACTTATGGACACAATCAGCTCTGCTGCAGCAGACCTATGCAACGTTACGCAATATCAGTGCATCAACCAGCTGGAGGTCACTGCTGTCCCCATGTCTCTCCAGAGCACAGAATCAGGGATAACCGTGACAAATGCCAAGCGAGGCAAGCACCATGCTTAACCACAAATATTCCAGAGCCACAGTAGTACAGAACCTCCTCCAGGTGATAGGTGCACTCATCCACTACAGCACCACTGAGGAAATGCTCTGCCCTGCTCAAAGGGCTGCAGTTCCTCAACCCTAAGCAGCCTGAAGTGCTGAGTCAATCAGGCATTAGGACTGTGCTGCCTTTTTCAGCTCTGGCTCTGAATACCAGAAAAAGAAAGATAGAAGTTATACGGACCCCCCATGCAGGGCCTCATGCTGATGCGTGACATGCAATTAGAGAGGACATCAATTGAAAGCTCTTGAGAAGAACTGGAGGCTCGTTACGAACCACAATCAACTCTACACATTGTGCAAACTATCTGGAAGAGCATTCCCTATAACAAAATTCACTGCAAACCAACTGTATCAAACTTGATAGTTCATATCCTAGGAAAAGAAAACCCAATACCAAAAAACCCAAATAAAACACAATACCCCCAAATCCCCCACACTTTATTTAAAGCACATCCTGAGGGTGGAAACTTCCTGTGTAGAAGCCTCCTTGTGACTGCAGAGACAGACACACAGCTATTTGCCTGCTCTCCTCATCCCATCTCTGCTCTTGCTCTATTGCCCTTCTCTTCCAGGGTTCCAGGGCAAGATGTCAGCTAGGTGATATGGAGTCTCTAGAAAGTTATATCTAAAGTGTAGAGTACAGAGATGAAAGGGTTACTGACTTTGCACTCAATAGGTCTGTGTCCTTTCAAATTAAGCCAGTTAAATCCTTTCATTCTCAGTTATTTGCATTTATACAGAGGATTTTTTTTAACAAGAATCTTTACGTGACTTTAATTAGGTCATGTCTGCTGAAGGATAAGGCAGAAAAAAGGCCCTCAGAGTTTTAATTTTTGGAGCAGAAATTATATCACTTTTTAAGTATATTTGAAAGTATTCCCAGGTTTTACAAAGAATGATAAAACTAAGCACAAGATGTTTTTCCCAATTCAAAATTAACATACTCTATCTTATAGTTAAATACAGCCCAAAAAGGACAGCTGCAGCTAGAGCAAAGCTTCAGCAAGAAACAGTGCCATTAAATCACTACACTTAACAACTGTCAATAAAAATCTCACATGTCATAAAAATCAAATGTCCAAGAAGCGTTTGAACAAGGTTCTCAGGCTCTTGGTGTGACTCTTGGGGTTGTCCTGTGCAGACTCGATAATCCCTGTGGGTCCCTTCCAGCTCTGGGTATTATAGGATACCATGAAATGGCTATACAGGATTCAAAACTACACGTAACTAACAGAAAGATGTACAGAGTGGTACAGAACAGAACTCTGTACAGAGTGGTGCAGTAGGCATTGATCCCCCAAGCAAACTGATCCTGTTGCTAAAGAGTAAGTTCCTACCTACTGACATGATTTTAGAAGTGTTCCAGAGTCTTGGTTCCAAGTAGAGTGCATTCTTTGTATTGTACTGCTGTTACAACTACTGAGAAAGAAATGCTTCCCCAATTTGGGGCACCATTAGCAGATTCAGTAACTACATTCTGCAACATTGCCCTTACTCTGCAATATAAAACAGTGAACACCTCTACTTGAGAAGCACTATGTGAAACATATGGAAGGGAATAGGTGGGATTACTCTGTCAAACTATCAAAATACAGTAACACTCTTAAACACACCCTGTGACCTACAAGAGAATCTCCTATTTAGAGGTAATGGCCGTGCCTAAGCTGCACAGAAAGAACAGGCTCAGCAATTTGTCTAGGTTTGTAAAACTTGATGACCTGCTTGCTTACTTTCTGCACCACAGGCTACTGATTGTCTTTAGGCTTCTCCTCTTAATCATGCTGGAATTCACAGATTTCATGCACCTCACAGGAGTCTGGGCTGCAATACATTCACACCAATCCAGAGTTCATACAATGGCACAAATTCATGCACAGATAGCAACTGTCCCTCTCCAGAGGGCTCCTACTTTGGCCCAATTTCTTATTAATATATTTATCTCTAAACAATATGAAGATTGATAGGAGGACCACAACATGAGAGGTCAAGGATCCCTCAAGGCAATGTGCACTCACTGCAAGTGAGCTTCTGAACCCATAGAAAGTATCAATAAAATGATCTAGCATGTGTAAAAGCCAGGTATTTATCTCCTTTTCAAACCCTGGTCTGAAAAGATGATGAAAATTGTAGAAACAAGGCATGCTGAGGTCAGCAGCATGTCCTAGCAAGAGATGAAAGATGATTCATTTCCAGGGATGCAGTACTGTTCTTCTGGCAGACTTCTCACCACTCATCATACTGTCTTGCTGTAACAAAGTGACTTTTAAACTACTCTATCATTCCAGCCTCAAATCCTAACAGCAGTTTTCTTAAACTTTGGAATATACTGGCTAAACTCAAAGAAGTTTGGCAGGAGATCCCATCTTGGCAATAGTTCAGGTTCTCTCGCATTTTACTGAACTAAGAAAGCGGATAGGGGAGAGATGTTCCAAGTGCCCCTTCAGGTGCCCTTGGAAGGAAAAGGCTGCAGGGTAGATTCATGTGTGAGACAAATAATCAACAGAAGAGTGACTCAAACACAAAGTAGGGGTTTGACCACAGTGGAAATTACATTCCATAAATAAATTGCTTCAAGACACGAAGGTCAAATAAGGTGTATCCCTGATAAACAAGGACTTGGAGGTGCAAGGACCCAGCCATGTGCTTGTGCAGCTCAGAAAGCCAAACGTGTCCTGGGCTGCATCCAAAGCAGCGTGGGCAGCAGGGCCAGGGAGGGGATTCTGCCCCTCTGCTCTGCTCTGTTCAGACCCCACCTGCAGTGCTGCATCCAGCTCTGGGCTCCCAGCACAGGGAGGACAGGGACCGGCTGGAGGGACTCCAGAGAAGGGACACCAGGATGTTTAGAGGGATGGAGAACCTCTCCTGTAAAGAGAGGCTGAGAGAACTGGGATTGCTCAGCCTGGAAGAGGGAAGGCTTCAGGGTGACCTAACCACAGCCTTGCAGGCTCTGAAGGGAGCCTACAAAAAAAGACAAAAAGAGAGACTACTTACAAGAGCTTGTAGGGACAGGGCAAGGGGGAATGACTTCAAATTGAAAGAATGCAGGTTTAAATTAGATGTTAGGATTCTTTATAGAAATTATTTAGTGTGAGGATGGTGAGGCACTGGAACAAGTTGTTGAGAGAGGCTGTAGATGCTCCATTCCCTGAAGTTTAAGGCCAGGTTGGATGGGGGTCTGAGCAATCTGGTTTAGTGAAAGGTGTCTCTGTCTTCAGCTTGGGGGTTGGAACTAGAAAACCTTTAAAGTCCTTCCAAGGCCATTCCATGATTCTAGGATTTTTTCAAAACACCTGATACACCTTGAGTATTACAGCATAAACCTTGGCTACTGGAGTTTCCTCTGACTAGGGAAATAGCCACTGAAAAGAAAATCTTTGTAGCGCAGATTATTTGTCTCAAAAACATTTATTAATTGGCAACACAGTGAGAACATGCACTAGCCTTCTCTTCCTTCAAATAAAAGGTCAGATCTCACCTTGGTTTGACTTCACAGGAGGCGACTCCTGATTATTGGCAAAGTGCTTCTCCCTGAACTAACATTGCCCCTGATTTAACACCACTTTAGTTTCAGCTAGACTTTCAACTGCCTTGTGAAAATTTACATGGACCATCTGACCATGCAAAAGATCAAGTGAAAAAAACCTCAACCAGCCAGAAGAAGTCAAAGTTCAAAGAACATGCAATATTATTTAGAGTCAAGACAGAACTTAAATGACTGAGCAAAGGAGGAACTTATCTGACACCTACATAAACTGAAATTACAACACACTTCAGGAGCAAAGACAAAAGCAGAAATCTACAACCATGGTGGTATTTTATCAAACTGTGTTTCAGTTGGAAAGTTGGCAAGATCTAGAGTGATATTAAAGAAAACGATCAGCAGTGTAGCCATCTCTGGACTATTCACAAAGTCTCAGAAATGGAACATTAGAAGTCACACATTTGAGCTTCAGAAACTATAAAACTAAATGTAAATACTTATGACATTGGTGGTGAATTGCAAGAAATAAAAAGGTGATGAATACTGAAAGATCTGTTATAAACCATCATTCAATTCAATGACAAAATTTAAGCAGTCTGTTTTTTCATTTTGGATCCTCTCCTGGAGACACCCAAACAACACTGAACAAATGTTATCACATGCAGCAACACGCTGTGCTCTGCTGCAGAATTGCCTAGGAGAAGACCTAACCCAAGCCAGGACTTGACAGTGCCAGAAGGTTAACACCAAGCATCCTATCAGCCTTCTGTAACATGAAAGGGAGCCTAAGAAAAAGAAGCTGGGAACCTAGAACACTGATAGGCCTGCCACAGAAGGTGGAAGCAGATGGCAAAGTTTTACCTGTGTTGCTAAATCAGTATGGCACTAAGCTTGAAGTACCTTCCTCCACTGCTTCAGTCATTTCATCTCCTGTGTCAGGTAGAGGCACCAAGTAACTCTGGGTGCACAGGCAGGGTATTCCATACTGGCATGACCAGGGAGTGGAACAAAACACAACAGTGTTTGATGTGATACACTAGAGAGGCCAAAGTGGGTTTCTGCACTAGCACAGAGACATCAGCACTAACTTGAAGCCATCTCATATGTAAGTGAATGCAAGGCCCTCTGACACCAGGGTGGGATAATTAAGCCTACAGCATAGACTATTTTTTAGGCTCTGTGACAAAGAACAACATATTTTCTCTATATTTACACAAAAAGTTTTCACGCTTAGCATGGTCTGAAGCCACCCTTAAAAGATGAATTGTCTTATGTGTTAAATGAGTCATCTGTCCAAAATAACATCAAATAACAGAAAAAGCTGAGGGGTCCAGTGACTATCACTATCAACTAAAAAGACATGGGATCCTTGCCTGATGAACAGAGCAACTTCCTTCATGCTACAGTACACCAGGTGGTTTACTCAGTTTCCAAAGCATATGAAAGCAGAGGGGCTATACGGCAAATTTTCTCCTGTTCCTGCAGCCTCCTGAACAAAGGCCAGGCTGATGCTACTTATAATAAATTGGCAAGAGTTGCCAACACTAGAAACAGTACCTGAGGAGCGGAGGAGGAATTTGAAATTATGCAGGTTCAGGTTAACAGGTTAAAATGAGAATTTTTGGGTGCTGAAGCTTGGAAAGATTGCAAGTATGATTTGGGACGTAGTGATATTAAAACAGTGGAGTTTTGGGCAATCAAGGAAGGAGATAATTAACATAGAAAGAGCCCAGCTTTGAGCAGCAGACACAAAGGCGTACAAAAATGCTCGTTAACTCCAAGATGCATTTGCAAATCTGAGTTTAAACCCTATTTTTCCTCAGGGAATAATGGCCTGAATCCCCTTTTAAAATTAATCCTTTTCATTTTACCATTTCAGAAAGGATATAAGGAAAGGTGCAGCAAGTTATTCAGGGTGCACAGGGGAAGCTGGGTGCCAGACTCTTGCTCTTGAATTGATTCTGAATTGGAATGAGAGAAATTTTGGCACCCAAAACAGTGGCAGAGTTCAGCCCACACATGTGGAGACTCAAGATGGCTCCAGTCAGACCAGCAAGTTGCTTTTGTACCTGTACTGGAAAGGAAAGGGGATTCTTTGCCATGGCAAGAAACACTTCAGAAAGAGGCTGGCACCTCAGATGGAGGGAGGATTATAGTTTTGCAGGAGAGAAGGACAATGTGAGTTCCAGAACCTCTTTCACAGCTCTGTAGAAGGCCCCTCAACTTGCTCGCTGTTCCTGACATAGACCCACAGTGTCAGACTCAAATGAAAGGATTCAGCGTTAGGAAAATAACATGTTATAGACTGTTCATGGAAAAGTGATATTGATCTAGTCAGTGCTCCAGTCCGATCTATACGCTGGGCCAGTTTCAGCAAAACTATCAGGGTGCGCAATAAAGTATCAACTTGTTCTCAAACTCTTTACTCCGCACTACTGCTTCCCTCACTACACTTTCCTGCACTAAGATTCCCATCAAAGCTCATCAGGGCCTGCAAGCTTGAGCAATGGGCAGGCCTCTGCCTTATTCTTTTCAGAATAAGAAGCTTGGTGGGAAATGGTAACCTGTTTCCTGATCTCTTCTGAGCAAAAGAATGGAGGCACTGAAAAAAGCAGATAGTCACTAGGAGGGGCAGAGGAAAGATAATGGGTAGAGAAGGGAAAAACCAAGTAGGGGGGAAATGATTTCCAAAAAGCAAGCCTAAGCCCTTGAGGTGTTCACACTCCCCTACTTCTACCTGCCTCTCTCAGCTTACCCCAGTGTACCCATGAGGAGACCGAACTGTATGGACATCATACTGTACATCTACCATTACTGCACTGAGTGTGCATGTTGCCTGTTAAGAGGCCTAAGTCCAGATGTCTGCTTGGTACAAGCCATGCAAAGGGAGATCCAGTGACATGGTACTGAGGAGATTAGCTTCCAGAAAAAGAAAAAGCAAAGTGCTTAGTCAGAGCAGAAGTCTCTCCTTGAAGTTATTTACTATCCTCTAGACTGGAAGCTTATTCACAATAAAATCCAGTGCTCCCATTCCCCTGTCCTTTCTCTTCTCTTGATCATCCTATGGTTTGTAAACATTTGGAAAACTTTAGGGGCGTTCCTAAGTAGTTACAGATGTGTAAAGGATGCACACTACAGGCCACTTCATCAAGAAGATGACATAACCCTGCATGCCAGCTTCAAAAGTAGCTCATTTAATACTGAACCCAGAGACACGATTGTCCCAGGCTTGCTTTGTGCCTGTTGAGAGTGATGGGATTATAACAGCAGCTGGCAGTGCTCTGTTCCAAGAAAGCTCACAGCATTATTCAGTTTTGAGTTCCCTCTTCCTCTATGGAGCCATTTGATCCTTAATCTCTTATGGATTCTTAACCCTTTTGATGTATTTCTCCCCTTGACAAAGTTTTACAACACATGTTTATACCAAAATGTGTGTGAAGACTATTAGTAAGATGTTACAGCTGTACATCTATTTTGAACACTACTTATAAACACTTGTCAACATTGCATTTGAATTAAGAACTGTCTAGCATGTATTTTATGAAATTAATTACAGAGAAATAATATTTTAAAATCCACTGCACTGCTTTTCCTGAATCCAAGTGTGTAACTGGAAAACACTGTCATGATGCTGCATGGCACCTGTGACCCCAGGCTACCAATGCAGCCAGGACCCTCTCTGGTAGCAGCATCTGCCATCTGCCTCTCACACAGCACAAAACACCTCTACTGCTTAGAAACACTCAGAGTCAAGAGTTGTTAAGAAACTTCTGCTCTGTTACTCTGTTCCCGTTCTGCTGGGACACTGTCAGGACCTGCTTCACTTTCTCTCAGCAGTGTCTTGTATAATTAAAGGATGACTCCAACTTGCTGTTTATGATCAGGTTTCTTTCCCATATGAACTGAGGTGGCAAGACACTAGCATGATAGCTTGGGACACGTGGTGGCTTCTACAAAGATGATGATCAGAATTGTTAAAAAACAGGGACAAATAAAAGCCAGTGGCTTGAGAATTAGTCAAGATATATGATAAGCAGATGACAGAACTGGACTTCTGGTTGAAGAGAAGGGGAAACTGCACCAACATTACAGTGAATACAGAAACAACAGGGAAAAAAGGTCAAGAGAGTAGTACAGAGTGGTTTGATAAACATCAGGTGAAATCACTAACACGCAATAAAAGAAAGTCATGGGCTACAAAAGAACTTGGGACAGAAAACAATGTGTTTGGGGCAGAACTTCTGGGAAAAAGCAGAAGAGGACAATAATGCTGGATATGGCAAGAAAGAATATATCGTGGCTATCTCAGCTCTTGATTTCACCTCCCTTAAATATCTTGAATAAAGTGGAAAGGAATACATGGAAATCAACACTGACAAATGGATAGACAACAGACGGATGGGAAAATGACAAAACTGGAGCAGTAGTTCACGGCTGGGAAATGGCAGAGCCAGGTCAAAAAAAAAAAAAAGACCTTGAACTAGCACTGGTGAAGTTCCTAAGAGTCTTATACAGCTTAAGTACAGAATTTCAATACTGTCATTAAAATATTATGTATATACTATTTAAATAGAAATACTATTCATTACATGGGTTTCTTTTTCACCACCTGATCACTGGTATACATCCCCCTCCAATTCCCCCTTCCATCTCCCCCGTTCTTGTCTATTTGCTCAGTTCCTACTATCAAAAAATCCAATAAATCTTTATTGAGTTAGACTTCATATAGGAACATATCTCCTCTCCAAGGAACACATTTTAATAATTTAGATGGTGGCTCTGTACTGCATCATTTCTTTGACTTCAGGGGATGATGTGGTGAGCTAGAAAGCTAATTTAGACAGGCTTAAAAAATACCACATTTCCACGATTATCCTATGTTCTAGTATTCAGTCTGACACATTTGGTGTGTATGAATGGTTACTGTATTCCACACCCCTCCCCAAAAGATTTCAAGGAACATATCATCTTGCACACAGCCCAGTAAGTAGCACTATCAGACATGACACATGTAGCCAAGTAATGAAAAAAAATTACACAGCACTGCAAGCTATTGTTTGAAGGCAAATATGCAATTACAGTAGCAGTCATATTGTAAAGCATACATCGATGGCAGAATTAAAGTCATATTAAAACCCACCCAAGCCTCGACACTGCTCAAGCCCACAAGAAGATTGATTCTATAGGAAAGCTAACAACTACTTGGGATCTTTTCACCATAAGAATTCAGCAATAGGAAATTTCAATTATTGCAAAGGGGGAAATTCCCAGCTTTCCAGTGAGAGGCAGAGAAAGGTCACAACCTATTAGTCTTTAAAACCACAGCAATAATTACTTCAACATACTAACATTCCCATTTTCTCAGCCTTCTAGCCTTGGGCTCCAACAACAAAAGCCTCCACTATCCTTAGTAGATAGGAAAACTATTCTTAATGGAATTAATTTTATTAAAAGCACCCCTATCAAGTGTTTTAAATGGCATACATGATAACACTACCTGGTAGAAAGCATCTATACTCCCATATCCAAAATAAGAATCAATGAATCGCTTCCTTCTCCCTTGCTAGCAAATTCAGCTTCTTGCTTTATAACTTAAGAGAGGTTTTAAACCCATCACTGGCTTGCGGCTAAAAAAACCACTTAATTTGAAATGCTGGTCAATATAAGGAGAAAGTTCCATATTTGAAAAAATATGCACAGAGAAAACCTCATTGGATATCTGATTTAATAAATAAAAATCCCCAAAACAGGCAGACCATGGAGGCAGAACAGGGGGCTTACTGGGCTTTGGAATGCTAAATCCTAACTGCAGAGTGCAGGCGTGGCAAAGCAGTGCTCTGCATCATGTCTCCATGATGACCAAAGCACAGCAGTGCAGCCACACTTGAGACTATCATACTGATTTTTCAGTTTAGGAGAGCAATAGCTATTTTTTTATGTTTCATAGCTCAGTTCTGGCCCAAAGTTTAAAACTGTTTAACAGATTACACAAATGGCCAGCAGTAGCTAAGCAGGGAGAAAGAGCTCTAACTCAGTAATGTATTCTGCTGTGATAAATTCTGTTTCAGCCAGACTGTGATTCCTGTCCTAGCTAAGTCCCACCGGAAGAAAAAGAAAAAAGGAAGGAATCAAATATAAAGCAAAGAACTTGCCAAAATGACTCTTCAGGGCCTTCCCTGCAGTGTTAGCACTCAAAGCTATACCTAGGCTCCAGTAAGTTTTCAGCCACAGCAACACTAATTAACTGAGGGCATTTTGGAAAATGCCCTTCAATCCCCTGCTATGACTGCTGGATGGCTCACAAAATTTCTCCCTCAAGTCCTTTCTGCTCTTTTGAAGCCCTACTGGAAAATGCAGTCTGGGGCAAAGGAGCAGCTTCCACTGGATGGGACACTCGTGGAGGTGGTTCCCTGAACAGGTGTGAGGGGCCCAGGGGCTGAGCAGGAAGCAGGACTGTGGCTGCCAGCCCTACACAGTGCAGGGGCCCTGCAAGGAGCCAGCCAGGGAGGAGTCAAACTAGACACTGCAAAAGGTGTTCCTCTTCTTTCTCTGAGCAGCAAGAGAGAAAACAGTGTAAATCCAGGACATAAGAGAAACAAAGAGAAAATCTTACCTACAAACCAATGCAGATATGTTAGTAGAAATTAAGTTTTAAGTGCCTTATGCATCCAAATGTACACAAAACTTGTGGTGTGAGGCAACAACCACGGTGACCTGAGACGATTGTGGCTGCACCCAGGTTTACCTGGGGGGATACACACCAGGGTGCTGGGCAGGTGGGTAAAGAAGCAGGAAGAAAACAGCCATACCAGTGAGGCTTTGCTGTGCGCAGATTTTAAACACCGGATGCCTCTCTGTATATCAGCAGAGAAGCCCACAAGAGGCAGAATACAAATCACAACTGATTTTATTCCAGCCAAAACTAGAAGCAAGCAGAGATTTCCAGGGGACTTGGACATGTGTGCTCAGACTCACTGTACTGAAACTGATGAAAGAGTGTTCCTTATGCCACTCTTGACAGGAGTAAATGATTAAAATTCAAGTTTCTCAAGAGCGGCAAAGCCAGCCAGAGGCTACTGACCCAGAGGCAGCTATTGAAAGACAGCAGGTGTGAGCAGATCTTGCGGCTCTTCTATTGCTAAATCACACATTAGATGATGTTTGAAGCTAGCAGTGTCAAGGGTGAGCTGGGCTGAAAGGGGCAATACCAACACTGGATGTAAACAACAGCTTAAAATAGAGGGGAGCATAAAACAACATAGTAAGTGTCTCAGCAGTTTGCCCTGAGTTTTGACCATTGCTTCTCCAGCAGACGCTTTCTACAGTAAAAGAAACGGATTTATGACAAGCTTATAATGAAACTGTCTGAAAGACCAATAAAGTTCTGCATGTTGCCACTTTCAACAAAATTAATGCCAGTGTTATGTAAGACAGGGTCTATCCTTGCTTGACTGTTGGGCTGCCTTTTTCCAGTTCCCTGTTTCTATGACCTATATTTCAAATGTCCATCAGTACTCTCCAAATTCAAAGGCACAAAACCTCTGCTGTGTTCATGGGTTCCCTTGAAGAGTAGTAAGAAAAACTTATAATGTCAATGCATGTAGCTCTGCTTCTGCTACAGAGACACAACCATTCAACAAAATAGCTGCCAGTTTGGAATCCAAATAATTTATCTGATTGTTTGCGACACCTCTGGATGCCTCCTGGCTTATCATCTGCCATATATAGGTGCTTGTGCTACAAAAAAGGACAGTGGTAAAGTCACATATTATATTTCAAAGTGCTATTTAGGAAACATAATTTGAAAGTGTTATTGACAAATTTTGTTACATGAAAAAAGTTACGATTAAATACATCAATACCTTTGTTTGTACTAATTTATTTAATTTGCAAAGCAGCTATTCTAAAACACAATGAACATTTAAATGCTAAGCATTATTACTATTGTTGCTAAGGTCAAGTTCTTCCATTTGCATCTTTTGCTCTATAGTTCCGACCTTACTAGACTTCATTTTCACACAAACTCCCTTGCCAGCACACTTTTAACAAAATTAAATTTTCTGATATGCAAATATTTGAAGACAATGGAATTGAGATTAAAAAAAGGACCTATACTAGAAGCTGGTTTCCACATGAGGAAAAAATCTTGCTTTTTTATATATATCAATAAAGTAACTATCAGATTTTAAGTATCTGGTAAAATATAATCAATTAATAGTTACCTCTAATACTACCATCAAAACATTTATCTCAGTGCTGCTTTGGCTTTGGGTTACATTGGTATTTAAAATCCTATATTAAAGCCAGCAAAACCAAGGATTCTCCTTTGGTCACAGAGTGTTCACATTGTTTGATTGGAGTTTTTTGCCTTTTAAAATTATTTTTAAATGTAGCTGATATATCAAGCTCATATTCAAATCAGTTTCAGACAAATAGCAACAACTACTACTACTTAAAAAAATCAGAGCTGAAAAACCCACCGATCTGAAAACCCAGCATTGCTTATTAACTGTTGCAGAACCATCCCTCTCCCCATCCCGAGCTCTGCAGCACCCATTGAGGGATCTGTCCTCTGAATATTTTGGTGGGGGAGCAGGGGCAGCGCACATTCTTGGACCATGTGAAGCGATGGGAATGCTCTTCCAGGCACTCCTGGGGATCCAGTATCAGGAAGAGCACCAAAGACTAAACTCCCTGGGAAACAAGCCAGTTCATTTAATGTGGTCAGCACATCTGATTTTCAGTACATAGCACAAACAGCTACACTACCTGCAGACAATCGCTGGTGAATTTCCAGACCCAGGTTACTCTGAAGACACCTAATGGTACAGCTACAGTTCCCCTGCTCCATTTTGTGGCTGAATATTTGGAACATGAATAATGCCATTAACCCAGGAGAATTAGGTAAGCTCTATGATTTTCCAATGACTTAGTTTTTGTCTGCACTAATTTTACCTCCAAATCTGCATGTCTGAAACTCCACACTCTTCAAGTCTGCTTAAAGTGATTACGTCTTCTCAGTAAATCTTAGATTGTTCTTTCTTCTGGCTGCAGAGCTGTCTGCCTGCAATTTCTCAAAAGAGAGCCAGGATTTCATATCCATTGGCCCCTGCATTCCTGCCAAAGCCCTGCAGAAATGAGAGCTGCTGCAGCTGCCAGGGTTTATTTACACACATTCCTGCCTCAAATTGAATTAATGAGCATAATATAACTCAGGCAATGTCCTCCACAGCTCTTTTTTCTCTTTGCCCCTCTTGACATTTCTTTCTCTCACACAACCTCTCTTGCAGTCTGTCTTAAAGCAGTATCTAAAGTGATTCTGGTGTAAAAAAGTAATTGCAGATGCATTCAGGCTGATAAACGTGGACATACCTGCTTAGAGCCTAATTCATGGAAAGCTCAGGATCACCTTAATGAGTATTCAGAAGGTTAAATTGAACTTATTTGGTCTGTTCACTCCAAGTTTGTCAGTTTAGCAACAGACTTCAACATTTGATCACTCAAAGACCCAGCCTTGCCAAGAGCTCTGATGCAACAGATGAGAGCAGCTGATGTTACAACATATTTACAGCTGTTAATGTTCACAAACTATATTTAGTAAGCCATATCTACAGGTGTCTCCAGCCCATTTCCATCTCCAGAAATCTGAAATTCTGCACCCACAGCACAAGGAGTCTCACCACTAACAAGCCCCTTAGGCTCTGTGTGGACACATAACATACAGGAAGTTTCTGTTATGCTGCTAACCAGACCAAAGTGGTGCTTCCAATATGTTATGGCAGAGACAGAACCCAAAAATATTTGTCCAAACATTCATGTCCATGTGATTACTGAAGTCCATGCTCCCCTATATTATCACTCTGTATAGAATGTGTATCTCACACACTGTATGCAACACGTGAGGCTTGAAAGGCTTAGAATAAAAGCCATATACTTCTACTGGAAGAGTGTTAAGAGAAAAAGAATAAAATCTTTAGTGATACCCACATTTGCTATGTCAGCACTTAATCAGCAACATTCACAAGAACATGGCTGGCAACAGACAAGGTCCACCTGTCTCACGAGGGGAAAAGGATCTTTGCACAAGAATCAGCAGATGTCACTGAAAGAGCTTCAAACTAGATCTGAAGGGTAAAAGGGATAAAACCAGGCTCACCAGATACAAGCCTGAGGGTGGCATTCCATAAGGAATGGTGTACTACTGAGATCCTTTGTTCTGATGTCTCAGTGAAGGTAGGGGAGGGAGACCCATGCAGCAGCAAAGATGCATGGGTTACTGATGTGTTAGAAACCATGAAAGCTCATGAGAATGGTCACGTAGGAATTAGGGCTTCTCCCTGAAAAAGTTGGCAGGATCATTACCCCAACTGAAGTGGATTTACTCCAATGCCCATAGCATGGGCAACAAAGAGGAGGAGCTGGAAACCCCTGCATAGGAGGAAAGTGAATGATGCAATAATGGGAACATGGTGGGATGACTCACACAGCTGGAGTGCTGCAGTGGCTAGAACCTCTTTAGACGGAACAGGCAAGAAAGGACAGCTGGTGGGGTAACCTTGTGTATGGTAACCTTAGGGAGCCTTATGAATATCTAGAACTTGATGATGATGATGACAGGGTTGAGAGTTTATGTATAAGAATCAGGGGAAAGGTCAACAAGCTAAATACCCTGGTCAGAGTCTATCATAGAGCGCCTACCCAAGATAAAGAGACAGAAAAAATTTTCCATAAGCAGCTGGGAGAAGTCTCACGATCACTGGGCCGTGTTCGAGTGGGGGAGTTCAACTTACCAGATGTCTACTAGAAATACAATACAGAGGCAAGGTAACAATCTAGGTGACCTGCTTGGTGGAAGAAGGAAAGGCTGTGGACCTTGTCTGTTTGGACTTCAGTAAAGCCTTTGACACCAATTCCCACACAATTCTCCTGAAGAAACTGACTCCTCATGGCTTGGATGGTTGCATCCCTGAGATTGTTCCCTAGGTAAAAATCTGTGCTAAGGGAGATTTAGATTTGGTATTAGAAGTAGGTTTTTTTCACTGAAAGGGTCATCAGGGAAGTGGTGGAGTCACCATGCCTGAAGATATTTAAAAGACATGCAGATGTGCGCTTGGGGACAATTGGCAGTGCTGGGTTAATGGTTGGCCTCAGCAATCTTAGAGGTCTTTGCCAATCTTAATGGTTCTATGATTCTATCAAAGCTTGATGGCAGCAAAGAACTGGGGGAAGGTGTGTGTACAACTTTCAATGTCTTTTCAAAAATTGAAATTTTGAACAAACAAGCAAAAGCCTGCTCTAGCTGCAACTCACTCAGATTGCAAATTCTGGACTAAACATTTGGACTAAACAGAATTCCCTAACTAAAAGACAGGAGACACTATGCCCAATTGCAATGCTGATCATAATGGTGTGTTTCTGCATATAGACTATTCATATGAGGAGAATCAGGTATTTGGTGTTCTATGCCACAAAGTAGGATCCAAAGAAGTGACTGTCTTAAGAAAAATAGAGGGCAGAATGTCTGGGAAAAGGAAGGTGAAAATACTGGCTGCAGGAAAGTCCCTGGAAGTGGCAGAAGATCCCAGAGAACAGGGACTTCCATAAACATGAATGCTGGGTTATGGCCGGGGACTTTCACCAGTAACACTTGCAGGTGGCCACCACTGACAGTAGTGGCCCAGCAAGAACCAATCGAGCTTTCCAGACCAGGAGCAACCTCCCCGCAGGGATGAGAAGTTGAAACCTAGGGAACACAATGCTGTAGGAGGAGAATTTGAATTAGAATAATTAGAGTAGAAGCGTTAATCTCCCCGGTCCTGAAATAAACCGCAGTATTCAGCTCCACTAGAAGCTGTCATTTGCTTTGTCTTGCCTGTGACAGCACTCAGCCAAACTTGAGTCCTTGCAGGACACTTTCACTCGAAGCTGATGCAGACTAAATATGGCTTTAAGCAATTCTGCTAGCTTGCACAGAAAAAGCTGACAGACACTTGTTTTTCTGACTTCTAACACCAGGAGATCAGATCACACCTACTCTTCACAGTTCCACTCTAAATTCAGTAATTTTACTTAGAAGCTCCCTCTCAGTTCCCTCTTTGGCCATTTCCAACTTTTCAATATAATTCCATGCTCCTCATTAACACTTTCTTCCTTGAAGCTGAAACCAAATACACTTGTCACTAAATTTTTATTGGGTCTTTGGAAAACATTTTGGATTTTGTGGTTGCCTTTCATACACCTTTTAGTCTGTGTGAGGATGCCAGTGATTCAAGAGTTGAACTGCTCTTCATGTCCATTCTGAATAAACAGTAATGCTGAGACCCATCAGCTAAAATGAGATTTCGCCTAGCCCCAAATAACAGCACTTTGTATGGGTACCTGATCGACAAAGCCTTGTTTTTAATTTTTCTGCTCCCCACTAGATACCTATCTGGTTATTCAATATACTCACTTCTCCCTCCTCCATGTTTTAAAATTTCTTGCTATACTGATATCCAATTTTACAGAAGCAAAATAAAAGTCAACTGTGCAACATCATCAAAGAAGTTCCTCTGATTTCTGTTTCAGACTGGACAAACTTAACTTGAATTTGGAAAGGCTTTCCCTGAATGCAGCTTCTGTTGAAGCAAAGCTTGAAGTAATTACTTTTCATGCTTCTCTGAAATAGAAATAGCCTAAAAACATCCTTTTGGTATATCTTTCTTACAAATTCTTTCAGAACCTCACAAGAAGTATTATACTATATTTGAAAATAAAATGTCTAACACTGGTAATTCTACTGAATGTATACAGAATGCTGGATAATACGCTGCTTAGGAACCAGAGTACTAATGAAGAATTGCCAAAAGAAAACCTTTTAGATATTTACTAGGACAGATCCCTACTCCAAAACATTGCACAAAAGAGGTCCTTGCAAATGTGACAGACATTTTTTATAAAGTATAAAATGACACTCTGACAACCATACCATCTTCTCTGAGTCACTCACACGTTTTGTACACCCATGCAATGGCAAGCAATGAATTGAGTATGGTGTGGAAACTCTCATTCCCTCGTCATATCCTTTGCTCAGTACTGGGTGCAGCTCACAGCATATTACAAGAGGAGCTGATGACTGGTACGTATTCATCCTTTTCCTACTCAGAAATCTTCTAACATGAGATACAAACCATTTCAGTCCAAATGAGAATGAGATGATGAAAATAAATTTGCATATAATATTGTTATAGCTTATTTTTTTGAAAGGAATTCCTGCTCCTACTCCTTACTGAAGAGGGTAAGAATTAGTAAGTAGTACTTGCAGAGAAATGCTGTTTGACACCTTGCATTTGGGATAATTTATTGAAAACAAAAAAAAGCCATGTTGGGTCTAACTTTTATTATACATTTCAGCCACTGTACTGAACCCTTGCTTCTCCTAACCCAGCATCCACCATAAAGCGCTCCATGGTACAGAGAAAGAATGTTTACACTTGTTTATTCTCTTTTGTGTGTGACAACACTACTGTCCAAGGTTTCTCTGCACTGGCTTGCTGACTCCACCCTAAGCATGAATCTGCCTTCAGCAATATTCTAGAAAGGGGAGATGTGCCCAGAGCTGCAAGATGTAGCTCTGCAAGATGCTCAGCAAGAGGCTGCAGCTCTTAATAGTGAAAGAAACTTGTTTTGCAACATCAGCCTTCTGAGAGGTACCATTGCTGGGTTTTTTGCTACAGAGACCAGTGGTGACACATGTAAACATAACCAACCCCTCTGCATTTTAGGCAATTGGCAGTGGACAGTACCTGTATAATTCTGTCCTTTTCTCCTATTATTCCTACTGGATCCAAAGAAAACACAGCTCTCTGGAGAGACTCTCCTTTCTGTACCTTCTGACAAGAGTACTGTATAAAAACACCACCTGAAGTGCTGCAAATACCCAAATGAGAAATTACACTCTACGAGCCAAATGGGTGCAGTTTGGCTTCCTGCACAGACTCAAAACCCCACAGGCACTCTCAGAACTGGCTGCATTCAGTTGCTTTTTGCCTGCCACATCTGCCAATAGAGAAGCAGCATGAGATACCATCACTGCTGTCAGCTCTTGAGTTAACAGGAAAGCCATGGGGGCCAGGCTGCTCTGCCTGACCCACATCAGCAGCCAGGGCATTTGGAAGGGCTCTACTCCTTCCAGCCTCACTGCTCCTGAAGCCTGTGTACCTATGCTTCCCTTAGAACAATATAAGAGAGATCATTTCTACTCCTCAGGGCTTTTTGGATCAAATTTTGACATAATACAATTGGGGGGAAAAAATGATCTCATGAAACATATACTTCAGGGAGGAAAGGGAATAAAGGTATGCTTCAAATTGATCTGGAAAAATTTTCCCATGTGAAATAGTTAAGCTTGTCTCTTACAAAAATGAAATCCACTAGTGATGGAAAGAAACAGTGGCATGGAGCACAAATTCAGCTAAATAAACAAAAAATCTCCCATAAACAAAATCCCTTTATAATATGTAAATTCAAATAAAAACATAACATGACCCTTCTGTCCCCAAGGAACAAAGGTAAAAACAACATCCCAACCAACCCCCAAATATCTGCTATCCAAGCTTCCCTGCATCCATCAGAAAACAAAGTGACTTAAGTGTGACCAAAGCAAGCCATAAAACCACTAATTTCAACTCACAGACAGTCACCTCCTGCCCTCTGGAATAGATTCCATCTGCTGCTCCTCTTACTTTCTAAAGGAGCCACAGCTTCATTGCCATGAGTTTAAATGGTCTTTTAAAAACCATCTTCTGTACATAATTAGCCTGCCACCTTCCTTTGTTTCTGTCCTATGGATTATGGGAATGGCAGCATGCTGGTCTGCTTTCACATCCTCTCTGCCATGGCCTTCCTCATCATGCCAGACTGTTTAGCCAACAACATCCAGGTAGGAACAGGATATTGCTTGATGCCTTCACAGCAGCTGGAAATGTGTCTGGTTCGCACACCTGGCAAGCTGGCACAGCAGCGCTCAGCAGTGAGCACTTGTTGAGGCAGACTCACACCTCCTGGCCACCAAGCCTCTTGCACTGCCCCCAGCCCAGCCTGCACAGACACTGCCAACCTACAAACTTCATCTGCAAAAATGCCACAGAGGCCGAGAGCTGCTTCATGAGAGGCATAAAAACTGCTTGGCTGCTTTCCACTTATCCCACAGAACAGCTTTTTCTCTGAGATGCGCACAAACCCTTGTCATACATGACAAACCCACACTACAGAGCTGCTTGGTTTTCCTCCTTAAGTTTCTAATGCAGAACATAGTCTACATCAGGAATGCTCTGATCCAGTATGGCAAGTCATACGTTCTTAGTTTGTCCTTGGTTGTCAACGGGGTTCAAAACACAGACTTTTTTTAAGGCATGAGTATTAGTACACACTGCCTCTGGTACAATACAGTAGCTGCCCTTGTATATTTAAAAGCCAGCTGTTTCTAATTGAGAAAATACAGAATAGGATATCTTCCAAACATCTTTCCACAAACTTGCAACAAGGCTTTGCTACTTCTAAATATACGAATAAAGCCGTTTGGGAAAATTTAGAGACATGAAGCAACGCTGAACTCCAAATTGGGAAAAGATGCAACATCTGAAGCACTTCAGAAGTCCATTACTACAGAATGATAATTCTATCCTGAGTGAAGGAGCTTGCTCCTGGACACTGCTCTTCCCCACTCCAAAGCCAATAAATTGGGATAATGGGCCAATTACACAAAAGTGTAAGTGCTCTGTATTTTTATTTAAGCTACTGAGCAGCATTTAAACTTGTTAAGGCTACCTGGTCTCCAAACTGACACTGCCCAGACAGCGTGACTAGAGTCCCAGGTTACACCCCAACACTGAAGAAAAACCAGCTGACCACCTCTGCACCATCTGTACAACCTGTAGGTAACCATTCTCAACCACTCTCTTTCCTATTGCTCCCCGATATAACACACTCACCTGCTAGCCACAGTTCTTCTGCACAGCAGGAACCAAGAAAGGAAGGTGAGCACATGAAAACTTGGGAGAAGTTTGAGGCCAGCTGACTGCCTCACTCTGCACTGCCAGTTCCCAAACCTGAATGAGTATTTATGCTTCTGGCTTAACACTATTTTCACATGGCTCTATATAGGAAATGCCAGCACTGTGCTGGGCACAGCTCCATATACAGTCCCACTTTAAAGATTTGGTAAAATGTTTCCTAAGGAGAAATTTAGTCTGGGACATCTTTTAGAAATATTTAGAACAGGTTGGCATCAAAATTGCCAAATAGGTGAAGGGGCATGTTTTGGAGGATTAGCCTGCAGAAAATAAGCATGCTTAATCTATTACTTTCACATTCACAACTTATAAAAATATTAATTTATCTCCATTTCTTCATCTTTGTAGTGTATGACATAATACAACACAACGCCAGAGATCTGAAGTGAGAAATTAATTTCTGAAAGCCATATGTGGCTCATAAAAACAATAAACCCACTCCTTCAACAGATGCTTAAAAATATATGCATGCTTCATTAGTCTAATTCGTCTGCTCAGAGCCTAGTCCAAAACTGCAGAAAACATTCCAAAACCACATCAAGTGCCACGGAGACCTCTGTGCATAATAATAAAAACAAACATGATCAGCAGGCATTAAGGACCTCAATCTGCAGGCGAAGTCTGATTTGCGCTTAACAGCTGGATGAAGCATTTTCACCAGCCAAAACGTTGACACCACAATGTAATGTGCAACTGATTGCAGACAAACAAACCACAATCAGAAAGGCCAATTTTCTAACTAGCCCCAAACTGCAGAAATATGAGAAGCCAGAGAGAACAACAAATGAGACCTCTGGAAAACAATTCAATGTAGAGAGTAAGACAAAAATATTCTGCAAAACACAAAAATATACATTAACCTGTCAGCTTTGCAGTGTGGATTTGGAAGGGCAGTAATGTGAAACCTGTTTATCACACCTCAATAATGATTATTATCTTGCCTCCAGGATTTTTGGGGGTTGTTTTGTGTTGTTTCCACGTCTTGAAAACCAAGAAGTTTTCTCACATGCTTTGTTAAGAACTCAATCAGCAAGATGTCAGAGAGTTTCAGATCGAAAGCGAACTACAAAACTGACTGTGCAACCCAGGTCCATCACACCCTTTATCTACATCACCTCCCTCACTCAAAAGCCAACAACAGTGCAATAGTCAAGGCAAGCCCATCTTGCTAATGCCATACACACAGACGAGTGGGAAGCTTTGCTAAAAGAGGCATAGATGTCTTCTTAACAAACCATTAAAACAAGCAATTCCTGCTACTGTCACATTACACAGGACCAACCAGAGATCACCACTACTGGGATCTTTTAAAAAGCATCTTTAACCTAGGTAAAGCTCATGTGCAGCTTCTTTAAAAATCTTCATAAGCACACAAATAACCTAGCAAGAATCTGACAGTTTAACCAGTAAAGAAATAAGTATCTTCTCTCAAGGACGTGCAGAGCACTAGGAAATAAAAGCACTCCTGCAATTACAGCTATGAAAGTGGCTCTTACATGGAGCTGTTTCAGCTATGCTGGTGGTAAAATTTATTTGGACTGTGATTCAAGAAGACTTCTCTCAAATGCAGCTGTATAAAGGTAACTGGGAAGCGCAGCAGCCCCAATTTCAAAACCTCCAGCCATGAGGTTTTGATGAGATGGGCATCCTAATGACATCCTAAGATCAAGATGATTGTTAAACCCCAGTTCTGCAACATGACCACATACAGCACAAAGCAGAAATCTAAAAAAATTAGAAACACTAAACTGCACTTAAAAATAACCACAGCACACATTTCTCTCAAAACCAGATTTAAACTCCTCTCCTTCAGGCAGAAACAATGAGACTGATACACATCTTCCTAAAGGTATCTCCTTAATGGTAACAACAATTAGGAATACTGCTTTTCCTGCCAACACTACTCTCCCTTAAAACACAAAAAATTTCAGCTCAAGCTGGGGAAAGAAAATGTCTATTTTTCTTCATCTTAGATAATGTCTAGATCAAGACTCAATGCATGAGCACTTTCAAAGCATCCTCTTGTACACATATGCATGCTTTCAGGTACAGGTATTTAGATGTGTGAGGTGAGGGTGGGAATATCTGTACACAGACTTTTAATTCCATACAGTGCAATGTTATTCCCATGAACCTAAAGTAAGCTTCAATTCCAATCAAGAAATCAATACAAGAACAGAGCATTAGCAGCATATTTCTTCCACCATATGTATGACTCATGTAAGAAGTAAGCACAAATGTTAGCATTCACTGTTCCCTTCAGGGCACCAAATCTCCATCCCCAGGCAAACAAACAAAATAGCCACGATTGCAGAGGGCAGGACTGCGGCTAATGTGCTCATCAACAAAATACCACTGAGTTAGGAGCTACAAGCTCCATAAGTTCAATGACATGATAATTAAATAGGAACTCACATCCCCAGAGTGGCACATTTCTGTACCACTTCTTCCAGTATGAGTATCAGACTAGGTAGCTCTTTCTAAAAACACAAACATCTATTCAATTTCAAAAATCTGTGGTGCTAAGTCATAACTACCCAAAAGGTGGGAAAGGATTCACATATTGTACAAAATACTGCCATCTGGAAGAGACCATTCAAAAGCAATCAGTTCCCATTAAAGCATCTTGGCTCCAAAGGCAAGACAAAAAAAAAAAGGCACCAACTTTTCTCAGTGTCACTGTTCTCTGTAAATATAAAAAAATTTCACTTGAAAAAATATAAAAAATTTAGGAAAGCCAAGAGAGCTACCACAGAGTTTTCTTGTTCTTATATTATTATTTCTGATACTACTAAAGAGAAATTGTGTGTCTGAAAAGGTTCCCCCAAAGCAGATACAGTTTGTTTCCAAAGTACCAGATGTCATACTATTGGAAAATTTCTATTAAGGACTATTGAGATTTTAATCATGGTTTTGTCTTAATATGTCACATGCATTCCATTATTAATATTGTACTGGAAAGAGAAGAAATATGTTGACTCTGACAAGAGACTTTCCTTTGCCCTCAAAGAGGAAAAATGGTATTATTTTCCTGTGAGAATGCTGGAGTATCAAGCATTCAGTATCAATCAAGGTATTATGGGCCAGAGAAAGAAATACTTAGTGCAAACAGTTTAACAAATCCCAGCAGAAAAAAAGCATCACATACTTATAAGTCTGCTAGGCTTCACACTGACATTTGGTGAAACAACAGAATAGAATGTTTTGCACCTCCTGTGCCTTCTACTGATAGCACAAAGTCCTGGCTGGCACAAATGCTAATGATTGTTCAGCTAAAATCAGCTCCCTTCAAATGTTATTAGATTTGCATAGTACAAAGATGTAAAATATCCTGGAGTTCAGGTTTATTTGAAGATAAACACTCTAGCAAGATTTGAAACAAGAACAAAGCTTTTAAGACACCTTGATTACTTATAAATGAACAAAAGAATACAGCAAGAGTAAAGAAATTGCTGAAGTCTAGGAAGCAGCAAGGCAACTCATTTTACTGACTAGAGCCTAGCACAGTTCCCATCTCATTTCACCATGAGCTGGTTTCATGATAGTAACCAATTACTCAAGAGACTTTGTGGGAGTCAATGCAAATGGTAAACAAGCTCCCTTCACCTTGGGAGCTTTCTTCGATTTTACAAAAAGGATAAAAGAGAAAAAAAAAAAAAAAAA
>VWYP01021188.1:0-51722 GCA_013400435.1 Pycnonotus jocosus | reverse complement strand
CCCATATTTTTGAACTGCTGCTCCTTCTCTCAAAAATACAAGAAAACTGGTAGAATGATATTGATTCCCTCTAGCACACACTGAAAGGCATAAAACAAGAATTTTAAAATCCAAAAATCATCTCTCTAGAATGAAAACCTATCTTTAATATTTTAGATTGATAATTACTGATCCAGGTACACAGCTTCACAAGTACTGGACTGGATGCTCTACCAGTCAAGGTAAATGTGTTCTCCATTAAAAAAAATAAGAATAGAACATTTTCGTCTTGGCAAGACATTAGTACCACTTCTTAAGGCATAATGTCAGAAAATCAGAGCGTAAAACCAAAGGTTAAATACAAACACTTTCTAAAAACATACTCAAGAAAAACAAAGGCCTTATTAATATGAAGGTTTTGTTCCAAGACCTGTGGTTTTATATGCTGCAGCAAACAATGACCAACAGAACATGAATTTAGCTTAGAGTTGTAATAAAAAAATAGGAGTCACTTTTGGAAAAAAAGAAAGGAAACCGCAACATAAAGCCCATAGTTTGGCCCCTTATGTATGACATAACATTTTACCATATTGTCCACATTTTAAAAGGCTGACATGTCAATGGCAGCACTAAAGTCTGCTGTGGAGGGCAAGTTGTTCCCAGCTCTGCATGATACTGAAGTCAAATTCCTGCCTGATATATGAAAATGTGAATCAGAGCTACTGATGTTGTATGTCCTGTGAAACATGTGAAGATCACCAGAGAATACTACCAGAGGACTGAGGCTTTGTCTGTCAGTCACTTACTTGCCCATCCCAGCCTGTCAGTCATCAGTCTCAGCTGTAAAAAGCTGTCCATGAAAATGTATCATAGCCTCCACTATTCTCAGTGTTTTAGAACACAATAATAAAATATGTATTAAGGGAGAAGGGCAACAAAACCATGCCTGATTGTTCTTGTTGAATACAAACACGGGAGTAATCCCAAAAATCTAATTGACTTGCCAGCACTTGACTTTTTTGTCAT
Source organism: Pycnonotus jocosus (assembly GCA_013400435.1). Lineage (NCBI taxonomy): Eukaryota > Metazoa > Chordata > Aves > Passeriformes > Pycnonotidae > Pycnonotus > Pycnonotus jocosus. The sequence continues at coordinate 50,717 of VWYP01021188.1, read as the reverse complement.
CATTTTCTAGTACGCAAGGGTAGCAATCTAAGCAATATAATTTCGTGAAATTATTAGATAGCTTTTCTTCTTTCTGTATAATAAACCACATCTTTGCATTGAAATCTAAACTTACAACCCAATAGACTTTTCTGGTAAGTTTGAAAGCTGTTCCACCTCTACAAAATAACTGTTTATCATACAATTATTAAATCCCTAATTGTTACAATTGTTAATTACAATCCTCCTATTTTAAATATGCATAAGTCTCTTGAGTGATTTTGACAGGCTTGTGACTTTATCTTCTCACCAGGGGTTGAAATAATGACACCTAAGGAAAAATTTTACCACCTGGAGCTCAGCTGACATGGAAGGAACAAATCCAGAACTTCTCCAGTACCATAATTAGTAATGTATCAGCTCTCTTTCTGCTTCTGACAATCTCATTGTATTCCCAAGGAAATTCTGTTTATTTAAAATTAATGAAGGTAAAAAGCAACACTGTGAAACAAAACATATGGAAAAGAACAAAACATGTTCATGTTTTTCCATGACAACCAAAATCCCAAACCAAATACAACATTTTGTCAAAATCACCAAATCTTGCCAGGACTAGGCACTAATAAAAGAGCCAGTCCCAGTGCCACCACAGTGAAATGGGAATTGTCATATAGTTAGTATCCATGGTGCATGTAATCATGGGGGATGTCAGTTTGGGGGAGAAAGAGAGCTCTTCTCATGAGGAGATTAAGCTAAATGAACACAGGGATTAAGAAAAGGTTAAAATGAAGTCCTTTGCTAGCACGATGTGAGTGCTGAGGAAGCGGGAGGCACGGCGCTGGTGACAGCAGGGCGCTGTGCTGCCCGCTGTCCCCAGAGCCAGGCGTGGGTACTGACCTGCCCCAGCATGTCCGGCGCGATGGGGAACGTGGGCCAGATGGCCGAGTACACCCCGAAGAACACGAGCCAGAGCAGCATGCTTCCCCAGACGGCCAGGTGACTGAACTGCCAAGGAACAGGGAGAGAAGCAGAGTCAACACACGGCACTTCCTCCATTCACCCAGCCCAGGAGTGTTTCCCCGTTCAGGTCTCTGTCGGTCTCACTCAGGCCTGTCTACTGCTCTTGGTTTTGGGCCAGTAGCACAGGTTGTTCAAACAGCATAAACCACTTCTCTTTAATCTTTGCCTCATAACAGGGCAGACAGATAGTCTTCTCAGCCAATCTATCTTATTTGGAGCTCCAAAAACTCGTCAGATTTTCCTTGGAACCATGATTTCTCTCATCTAGTTCCTGTATCCTGTCATGCACATGCCAGATTCAACACATAAATCAAGGTAGAAATTTTCAAAGGCACAGGTTAAAGTTCATATGGACAAGTCCCTTATGGTAGTGTATACATACAAGCCATATATATCACTCACTTTCCCTAGAGGAAGATTCAATGTTGTGTAATACACTACCACAACCAACATCTACTGATCAACTTTGCTTTTTGTGTTTTAAAGGTGTTCTAATAGATTTACAGATACACAATGCAGTTTACATCTTTACTGGTTCTTTAGTCTGTAGACTCACTAAGAGAAAATAAAAGAACTATTAAATGACCAAGAGGGCATCCAGCACAAACTTCTTTTCAGTTGCATTAAAGTAATTTTTCATACACATCCAAACTGTTTTTCTGTTCAGGATGATTTAAGTTGTTTTACTTTTACACTGCAGTGGATGGAACCAGTAATTTCAGCTGTAACAAGCAACTGAGCTCATTACTGGCCCCAGCTTTTCTGGATGCCAACAACTTCTGTGGCTGATGACTTTGGCGCCGATTCAGAGAAGTACCTGCATAAATCTTAATTACTAATTACATATGAGTTCAGGAACATGGGAATGAATTCCCATACTGGGTGCTGGTGGACACAAATGTGTTTTTTCAGCTCTCGACTTTATACTTCCTACTGGATGACTGTGTCTGTTGACTTTTGGAACAGTATGTCTGAGAACCAAAGAAGTATCTGAGTATTGTGTTCTGCTTGCTGTGAGATAAATACAAACTTCTGGAAGAAGGAGAAGATTGCTCCTAATCTGCAACTGCTGGACATCCTCAGAAAGGACAGCTTTCTCTAGCATAGGCAATGAAAACAAACAAGGAAGGAGCCTGCAGCACCAGAGTAGACTGGCAGATAGTTGGGATCAACTAGAGGCTACCTCACAGTGGAAGCATTCATACAAGAAAATGTCAGAAGCAATGGAAAGAACACTCTTCTCTGGCACTCTCAGAAAGCTGGAATTTTGTTCAACCCTAAAAGCTACTTGGCTAATACTAAGCAAGACATGGGATAGGCCCCTTCGTGGAGATACAGTGGGCAGGAAGATTTGTTTTCAAACTTTACTATTTATTCTGTTTCACCTAGGAGACATGACTTCATAAATAAGCAAGTCCTTATTTAAAACAAACAAACAAGAAACAAACTAACCAAAAAAAACCCAGCCCCAAACCCCCACATAACCAACAAAAACCTCCAAAATACCCACATACATCCTCAATTCAGTTTTAATATGAAGAAAAATACGAAACTGAAGGATTAAAAAAAACCAAAACACTTGGAGGACAAGAGGGATTTTATCCTTTCAGTCTACTTACTTTTCTGAAACTGGGCACAATTCATATCAAGATTCTGACTAGAAGCCCTGCACTAGTAAGCAACCATAGTGCTCAGCCCCCCAAAGATCAAGTACTGCAAGGCTGCTGCAGGAACTCATCTTTAAGAAAAGTAAGCCCCATGCAATGGCAGAACAGCACCATCATTGCTTTCTGAAAAGGAAGTGATAGCTTCTCTTGAGCCACAGCCTTCCTCTCAGACAAGCGGACAGAAGGCTCATGATAGCTTGGACTGGTGCTTTCCTAGCTCCTGGACTTTATGACTAAAACTAGTAAAAATACAAGCAAGCAGAGAACCCAATCTCAAGCATAGCCTTACTTTGTAGGAAGTGTATTTATGCTAGTGAAATGACTTGGGTTGTTTGGGGTTTTTTGTTTTGTGGTTTGTTTTTGTCTCACTCAGGTTTTTCTTTCCATTCTGCTGCTAGGACAGTTTTCAAGTTTTGCAGATCTTCACCCTTTCCAGCTGAGCAGACTTTGCTCATTTTAAATTGTGTTTACCTTCTCATGGTTGTCCCAGCCATCTGATTACCTCAGGCTTATCGTATCTGCCCAAACTGCTTCTCTGCTTTTAAAAGAACTTCTGAATTATGGAAGAGCCCTCCTTGCCTTGCTTGAAAATGTTTCTTACACAGTCACCCCACCAACATTTGCACTGTTGATTCTCTACTGACATCTCCATTTACCCCTGGCGACTTCACATGCAAAACCAGAAGTGAGCCCATCAGATGTGTTCAATGAATGACAGAAAACAAGAAATCAAGGTTCTTGCATAAAAACTAGACAGAGTGTGTGGGTCACCCATGGACCCTGCTTATCTGAAACAGTTCCTATAGTGTGGTAAAACAGTGATGCAAAAAGCTGTGTGTGTTTACACATAACATGAAGCTACTCCACTCAGCTTCAATGTGTGGATTTTATTGTGCATTATGTTACCACTTCTATCATAGCCTTTCTTTCTACACTACCTACTGGATATACCAAACTCCCAAACACTTTGACTGTGTTATTTATTTAAAGCTTTCTGTGGAAACCACTGTGTTCTCCCCAGTGGCAGTGTCCCTCTCATTCTCTAGAACAAATTCCCTGTAACCAATCCACTTGATGATGGAGAAGAGGCTTAACTCAATGTTGTAAATTTAATACTCTTCAAGTAACCTAAAGATTCTCTGTGTGTTGATTCACTCATAGCTGAAACTATAACCAACATCAGATTTTGATATGATGACAGTCACTGTTCCAAGCAATGGGACAGGATTTAGAAATATATATAGAAAAAAGTTGATTCTAAACACAACTGTTGTGTGAATAACAGAAATTTCTCTGTAAAATGCCAGTGTTCTAGAACTTCAAAATCTGCTAAACATTATGGTATCTTTTAAAAACAAGTTTAGAAATGAGGGGATCATGATTATCCCCAAATGACTGAAAATACACCCATTACCTATCCAGGGAAGAGGAGAGAAGAGAAATCAAACAATTCACAACAAAACAGGATCTAAACAAGCTCACATGCCTTCAACGCAGACTTGGTTATACGCTTTTCTGGTGCACAAGAGATTAATAATTTAAAGAATTTTGCATTTTCAAATGTTGATGCACAACACAGAACTGATGCATAAGCAACAGTAAAAGACACCCAGATTTTATTTTCAGATGAGAGAATGGGGCAGAAAATACTAACATCTCCCTAACAATTAAATAACCCATATAGATAGCATTTCATCTTTAAAATTCAGAACTGATGTCAGCTCATTGATCTTCACAATTCCTCTGGGAGGAATGAAATATACCATTTTACAACTAACAGAAGCAATGAGGCTAACAAGCTCTAAGCCAAACCCTCCAAGAAACTGGTAGAATAAGAATGTGTGTCCTCAGAATATCTTAGTCTTGAGGGCAGAGTTTCTTTGTATGTCATGAAAACTGGATAAAGTATCTTACTGGTGTGGAGAAAAAGGGACTCCATAAAAATTTTCAAAAATAGTGTTTCAGAGGAGTTATGGGAAAGGAAGGGAGATCAACACAGGAGCCCTCCCCTCCCAGTCCCTCACACTCTGGAGCTCACTACCCTGCTGGATTTCTGTCATTGTCACCTACCAGTAACAGAGCACTTGCCCATTTCAAGTAAATAACTCAAATCAAGGTACCAACATAACTATTTAACTAACATCTGTATTACACTAAGTTTCAAAAAACAAAACAACTCAACCAATGTTAAGTCATCACTAGTTCTTTTTACCTGTTTCAAAGATGTTTTCAAAGCCCAGTTGTTCATCTGTGGGCAGACACCTTTCATTCCCTATTGCACCAATTTTGAAGGAGCTACAGAGTACAAGGATAATGTTCTTGATGCATTTTCTTAAGCAATTACAGCAGTATGTTGATTTCATGCAAAATTTTCCTCATTATTAAGTAGAGATGTTGACAATACACTTTTAGTGTACTCTTCCCACTTCTGTCAGGTTGCCCTTTTTCATCACAGATATCATGTGATCTACAAGTTCATTCCTCTCACATTCTGTACTTAGGGAGCTTAGCAGTCTATCATACATTAAAGACCCAATTAAAACTCTGAAGTCCCAAACGATTTTTAGTACTTCTTATCTGTACTAATGTTCATCAAGGAGGAAGGTGTGCTAATAAAATAAAAGCTACTGGAAAGTACTTACTCTAGTCCATGCAGTTGTTTCCAAGCCGGCTTTCAGACAAACAGTGACTACAACATACTGCAAGGAAAAAAAAAGAAAGGAGACAACTTCATTACTAACACTCTCAAATTCCAAAATGTTCATGGCCCAATCTCCCCTTTATATCTAAAAAGCTACTACTATTTAGGTACCAACCCAAGAACTTGGCAGGGGATGGGGGAAGGCCAGAGCAGAAGCTATGGTTGGTGCATGTCTGGGAAAAATAATTTAAAAGGAAGAGGGAACACACACACACAGCATCAGATTGATTTTATTTTACTCACACACTTTCTTCAGGTTTACACCATTCATCCATGGTGGAAAAAAAGCTGGAAAGAAATTCTACCATTCAAAAATTGCTAGGATACACAAACTTACAGTGTAAACTATGTTTCCAACGAATAAATAGTCAACTCCCTGCCCATTTGTGAATACTGCATCTGAAAGAAGATGATAAAAAATCACATTTGTTATCAGTTTATCAACAGAATGGACGAAAGAACAACGAGATTTTCAGGAGAAAACAACTGGTCCCAATCTTTCCTTTCTGAACATCAAGAAGCACTCTCATAAGCTGTGAGGTAATGGTAATGCAGAAGTTGCACTCAGCTGGGCTTCAGACACGGTGCTTGGACACAGATCCATAGTCCCGGCTGCCAGAAGCTGGCCTAGCAAAAGGGGCAGTGTCCACCAGACTCTTAACATGGAATTTGCCTCTAAGAGCTGAGGTACATCACTGTCACTTTTTCTGTTGCTATCTTCCTGTACTAATTGTCACCTCTAACAATACTTATTATTTGTGTGTTTGTGATGAAAAAGCAGTAAAACACCAGCTGGCTTGTGAAAGAGAGCTCAATTAAGAAAAGCAGTGACAGTTTCACCTGTAAAGGACACATATAAATATGTACAATATCTCACTGCAGGTTAGTTCAATAACTGAGCAGTATTCAGTCTCTGCCCACCCGTTCTCTATCAACTGTGCACAAGGGTGAGTACATACATGTTAATCTATCATTTGAAAGTGCCAAGCTTGGCAATACTTCAAATGTCATTAAGTCTCTCAGCCCTTGCTGAATCAAACTGGGATCATGAAAAAACATTCAACCACCACACAAATGCCAACTGAACTTGTACTCACAGGAGTTTTCAAGCATTACTCAAGCATGATAAGTATTGATATTTTCACATCTTTTAAGACAACTGCTAGGGAAATACACGAACAGCAGGGACAAAAAGACTTAAGATAAAACCTTGGACTCATTCCTAAACACATACTGCCTAGCACAGTGAGCTTCTACCATGACGATACCTTAAGGTTTATCTTTCATATTATACGGATTCTGTACTGCATTGGTATATAACACTGAACTTCATGTAAAGTGTTAGCAAGTTTTCTTCACAGGGTAGTTAGACAAAACAGTCCTTTTCCAGCCTGAGAACCAAGGACTCCATTGCAGCTTCAGGCCCAAAAAGTATAAACAGTGAATTGAGGAGAACAAACTGGGAGGATGGGACTTCATAACCTGAAGCTGTAATTGGACATTTAACTCCAATATGAAAATGGACCAAAACTTATAAAAGTATGAAGACTTGTGACCCTTCATCCATCTTGGGTGTAACCTCGGCCAGGTTTTTGTGCTGCCTAAGGTGTATCCTTTGAAGGCCTTTTTAATAAATATCTATTTCATTCCTTTAATACCGTCTAGCTTCTGTTCTAGGTAGCCTCTCCAGGTATCAATGACAGTAACATTTTGTTAGATTTATTTTAAAAACTGGATCAGACATTCTTAAACAAAGGTTGCGTACTCGAGGATCAGTAAATTTTTAAGCCTATAAAGAAGAGGTCTTGACACCGTGACCTCCATGATGAAGACCCTGCCCAGCTTACAGCTAAAAACCCTCAATATATTTAGTCAGTACAGTTAACCCAAGCTACTTGTTTTCCTTCTACCACGCTGAATGTGGCTGTCTCTAAAGAACTGACAGGCTCTGAAGATTTTCCAGAAGTTGCTAGTTCTGTATCCCTGCATCCCTGCTTTCTTTCACCGCACTAAGAAACAGCAGCAGATAGACTAGTGACTAACACTACAACTGGAGCTAAAGCCTGAGACAGATATGTTAGTAAGTAGCATGGTTTCTGGCCACTGGCATCTTCCTCAGCCCAGCCCCTCGCCAGTGGCTTCAGGCATTTACCACATCATTCAGGGACACGCCTGGATTTTACAGTCACCTTGCTCTTTCCCCTGGTGTCAATGAAAAAGGTGAAGAGCACTAGAGAACTTAGTCTCTCATGCCAAATGAGCTCTGTTGGTGCCAAAAGGCTCAGTTTATTACGAAAAAGGCATGTTTAAATACATACCAGTTTTGCTCGAACAAGCTGACATGACACAGCCATGCTCTAGTGTAACATCACAGTGAATATTTAAATAATTGAATAAATTTTCCTGTAAATCTCAACTTCAAAAAAATTATTTATTTTAATGCGGTAACTTATGTCTTTATTTTTCAGTGTTTTCCATGACTTTTCACTTTGGGAGGCTATGCAGTCCTGATAGGAATGATATTTGTGCTAATGAGAACAGCGGTATGCTCAGTGAACATTCATTTCTGAAGCTATACAAGTGCCCATTCATGGACTACAAGTACTTCACATTCTAAGGAACTCAAGAGGTTAAGAACCATCCCAGTGTGAGTGGCACATTTTTGTCTCTGGCACTGAAATCCCTCTTGCACTTGGAAATGCAAAGAAACTTGAAAATTCAATATTCATTCCTCTCTAGAAAACAAACTAAGCAACCTATTCAAAGGAACTTAGAAAGCTACCCATTGAGCTGGTATTTCAGTCTTACAATTCTAATTGTTGAAATTAAAAGCACATTATCTATTTTGGAACCAGAAAAAATGTCTGTGGAAGACTATGTAATTTTAAGTATAAGCACTACAGATATCAACCTAAAATTTCTGCAGTTGAATTTTAAAAAGAGCCATTCAGGATTAACATTTGTCATAAAAACAGTGTAACAGACCAACAAAACTCCTCAAATCAAAACAAAAACCACCTAACCATAAAAGCCCCTCTCCCATGAAACAGAACCTTCTTTTAGCCCATGTACAGAGGAAAAGGAAGTCCCCTTCTTATATGGTCCATCAGCCAGCATGTGAAGTTCCCACTGAGGATATGATACTGACATTCTAATCAGCCAAGTAGAGAAACATGAACCTAACCCCCACAAGTACCTTTACTATCATGCCTCTGACATGAGCATTCATCTTCCCTCCCTTTTTAGTTCTTTCACCTCCTCCCCAGTTAATGCATTCTGGAGCTGAGAAGGTCTTCTTAAAATCAGTGTTTCCCAGGAAAAAGTTTCACTTGTGAAAAATTTATGATTTTAGATAAATATTCTCTTCAGCAGCCCTGAATTCCTCATCTGATCTAACCCTATTTCTTACTACAAAGAACAGATTTCCTATGGTTTTTCCCACCCACACAACTGGAAAGCTAGGTAGGAACCATATGGAATTTACTGCTCCCTGAAATACCATGTAGTTGTGTTAACCCTGAAAAGCAAGACTTAATAAACTGAATTTGTACACCAAAAAGTTTCATTTCCCCAGTATCTCTAACTCCTGATCTGGTTTACTTGCATTCCAGTCAATTCTTTTTTACAGTTCTGTATTATGGAATAGGAGAGTTCCAACAAAATACAAAGCAAACAGTTCTAAGGCAGCTGCTGTAACAACATTATTCAACCAAATGTTGAGATCTCAACAAACTACCATAAAAAAAAAGGCATTTTGTGAGACATCACTCAGTATTTAGGTAAGACTTCTTAGCAAAGCAATAGTTTCATTTTTCACCTATTAAAGTCACTATATGAACAATAATTATGTTAAACTAGAATAATTTCTGAAAGCCACTAGACAACCCACCAAGCTCAGCAGCTAAAGACTATTGAATTGTCTGGCAGCATTATTTCCTGGGACTTGTCACGACCCCCCCTTCTGCAAACACACTGGTTCTGTAAAACCGAACATCAGTTACTGACATAAAGAAATAATGAAGCCCTTACCATGCTCCAGCACTTTCAGTGGAAACCAGAAAAGAATGATGGAATGGATAAGGGCATTGATGCAGTGACCCCAGAAAACCTGAGGGAAAACAAACCAAGCCATCAGTAAAGTCCAAAACTCTTGACCTCTCTCTAACTCCTAACAAACACTTCATTGTGTAGTTTAGAGTCAGAAAAATGTTTGTCCTGAAGTGAAATACCTAAACTTCTGCAGGATCTATTTTCTCTTACAATTTCTGCTCTTTGACAAGAAAACACTGGTCCAGTTTGATCATTTTATTCTACCAACTTGAAGTATAATAGGCAAGCATGCTTCAGTTTAAGATTTTTATTGAAATAAGGCAGACACATTGAGTCAACTTTCTTTAATTACCTCAAAGAATAATTTTAAGTGATTCAGTATTACAAAATGTTGTATTTTCTTTTAAAGAACAAACACTTTGTGACCCACAGTTTTTAATTAGCAGATAATGCAATTTTGCACAAATTAAAGCTTTATGTACTCTACAATTTCCTCTCCAAACAAAGCAGTCATACAGCTTCCTTGATTCAGAAGTACATTTAGATGTGCTTATTATGGAAAAGACAGAATATCAAATGCTGGCATTTTCCAGCATTTAAATAGCAAAATGGAGTGAAATGTGTCCAAATAAGCCAATTCAAACTCTGTTTTCCTAAAGAACTACTGAAACAGGCTTTACTAACTATTAAAAAGCACCCTAGCAGAGAGTGTTATGACAACACATGTTAAATAAATCCAGGCGATGTCATAATGACTTATCAGTAGCTGCGAATTGAAAAATCATACTTGGATACAAATCTAACTTCAAATCAAAGTTTATGGATATTTCAGGATCAGTTTCAGGGGAAGTCACAGCAGAAAATCCTTATTTATAAACAGGGTTGCTTTTTATTTAAATAAAAAAGAAACCCTTGGAAAGAACTGGAAGTCTGAACAATCACTCAGTGGTTAGCATAAGGCAGAAGTGACATCAGGAAATAAGTTATTTTCTGACAAGTAAAGTCTGGAATATAAGAATGCCTTTTTTTTTTTTTTTTCTTAGATTAACAGGGTTTCCCTTACCCTTGTGTTGAAACCATCTGCATTTTGAGTGATTTTGTATAGCTGTGGAAATCTAAGCATGCTATCTTGAGTACACGATCGTTCAAAAATTCCCAGAGTAAAGGGTGGCAGTGCTGTGAAAATCTGCAAGGAAAGCAAATACTAATTGAAAGCAGCTCTTAGTTTTAAGTGTATCTCATATAATGTTTCCTTATCTAGACAAAAGCAAAATTCCCACAGACTTCAGTGAAGACTTACTACTACCTAGGATGTTATTTGACATCATTTTCAATAGTCTAAACAAGTCTAAACATTGATTTCACCAATTTTTAACTCTCAAATATTGACTTAGGAACAAAAGAAACATGAAAGAAAATTCATATTATTAACAAATAAGCTTAAAACCAAGAAGTTAATCATCATTAGTTTCTGATGTACCAGTCAATCCAGTGAGGGTGAGACACATCAGACTGCAAAGCAAATACAACATGTATTTTTTAAAAATAGCCTTGTGGGAATAGGTTCCAAAATAGCTGCAGTTGTAGCCTTAATTAGATATGCAATGTGCTTAACCACTGCTAAGTTTACAGACAGAGTAAATGTGGAAATCACATTAAAAAAAAAAAAACTCTACCGAGCAACAAAGGCCATTCTGCCTTATGGTACTTTGGGGATTCCCCTGGCAGGCATGAACTGATAGGAACAAATGAACTGCAGTGTGTGTCTGTGCTACGGGCAGACGCTTGGATGACCAAGCCTCGGAAGCCTTCCAAGACAGGCAGCAGGACACTCTGCCAGAAGCAGAGTAAATTAGCCTCCACTGACTTGCACATTGCTGCTTTTAAAGTGTTTCCAGGATCTGAGGCAGCTCATTTAAAGCCAGCTTGGGTATCCATGCTTCTTGTGGTCCACAGTGCAGGCACAGAGTGAAAGTAACACCAGGGTGCAAGTCTGAACACTAAACTTCATTCACTTCCTTTTACATCAATAGTTTATACCAGAAACATCACTTCTAATCCTATATATACATATATTTTTAACAGTTTGAGCAGTGTTCTTGAAGTTGAGGCAGGTTGGAGTTATGAACTGTTTCTAGGGTGTGTACATTTGGAGAAAGCAGGCTGTGATTCCCACCAGCGGCACGCTGGCAGCTGGGGAGCAGACAAAGAACAATGGGGAGGAGCAGAGACAAGTGAGAATCGGTAATTACAACCCTCAGCCCAGCGGGAATTGTGTGTCTTTGCTCGTGAAGTGATAAACCAGATGGGTAAAATGGCAGCAGGCTGAGGGTAGAGAACTGAAATTGAGAGCACTGGTCCAATATATTCCAAAGAAGACCATGTTCTCATACAGTTTTAAAGTACTTCCCCAGGTTTCCTGTGTTTATTGGGGCATTTACATTCTCACTTGAAGTAAACCTTCTAGTGGTTTTGAACACAAAGGGAAACCTCCAGTGCGAACCAGTGCAAAATCAGGAATTACAATGCCACTATGATTTCATACACTTCATATTTTAATGCGACTACTAATGAGAGAAAGGGTTAATCTGCACAGAAGAGAATGCCTTAGCTAAAAGCACTTCAAAATCTAAGCCCTAGAAATTGCAGAAGTCCCTAACATCCTGCTAGCACTTTATTTTCCATGAGTCCACACAACCAGTTCTAATTTTAGAAAATACTGACCTTAAAAAACAAGGTTTAGTTTCTGATTACAGAAGATGAGTTTTAGCCAGAAGCTTTTGGTAGGGTAGATAGATTCATCAAGTGAGGTTTAAAGATAATAGATGCAAATATCTAAACATGAATGACAGAGACTGCATAACAGTTAGGAAATTAGGGTGAAGGGAATCAAGGGAATGATAAATCCTCAAATAAGTATCTTCAAATAAGAGTATGAAATCTCATGGAATATGGGGGCTTGTGCCATCATTTTTAAAATAATGTGACAGAAGTTAAGAGGTTCCATTAATACTACTCAGTGATAATTTGCTGGCTTTTTCTGTATTAGCATATATTTGGAATGAGTTTTTTTAAAGAAAAAAAATTAAATTCCCTCCCTGCAAAGAGACTCTTTAACACTAACAGTGTCATAACAGCTTATAAATCCAGGCATTGGGCTGCTCGTAACATTACAAAGGTAACACTGTTGAAAACACCAACAAAGGTCTATGATATGCTACAGAACTTGGTTCCAGAGATCCTTCAGACTTTAATCTATGTGATTAAATAATATTACCGATTAAAGTTATAAAAGCACATGACACAGTGTGGCACCCTGCAGGCCATGTCAAAAATCAGAAACCACTCCCAGACTGACACATCCTGCTCTTCAAGTGCAAAATGCTGATGACACAGTGATGTAGCTTCTCTTTCTCTACCTAATGGAGCATGAGGCAGCCCAAAGCAACTGCATAACACTTCTCTCAGCATCTAACTCTACAGCGTCTGAGAGAAAAAAACTCATCAAAACTCAGAGATTAGGAGTATTTTGAGCATGAACTGTCACCAAAATATTCAGTACAAAACACTGAAAATGCTTTCAAAGAGGAAATTAAATTCTATCTAAAATCTGCAGAGTTTTATACAGGTTATATTAGACTAAACATCTATTTTCAAGATGTTCTCCCAAATTTTCATCTTGCAATAAAAGTGTAATTTTCATTTTTTTCTTCCTATCTCAGCATGGATTCAAAATGGCTTTTACAAATAAACTCACCTTTCCTGACATACATCTAGGACAGTTACCTGAGAAAAATGTGACACAACAGAATAATACAGTAGTCCCAAGCACTATCAAGTCAAAATATGTAGCACTTACCACGTTATACAGACCAATGCACCATCGCTCAAACAAGATCTGCCCGGAAAATCCATTAACGAAAGCAAACCAAAGCTGAAAAAGAGATAAGTTACAAAAAGCTTTAGATTAATCCCGCAGTACATGCTTCCATTTACAGTAGAGGAGAAGGATGTACAATACAGATCACCATCTGCAGACAGATGCTTTTCATACTCTAAAAATAATTATCAGCAGTGCCAGGCAGCTATTTTCAAGTCCTACATTTTAAATACTGGCATAGTACTCCTTGTTTAAAATAAAATATTCAGGCTACAGAGCAATTTGCTGGATTTACATCATTGCTCTAAAAAAACAGATGGCATCAAATTATTACAAAATCCTTATCACTGGCAAATTAACATGCTTGAAGCCAGAAGCCAACCTCATTTCCATCATGTTTGGTAAAGACCAGAATTTTCAAGATAACTGTGTTTTGATGGCTGTTCTGCTTAACTTGTGTTGCATTTTTACAGTCCCAGAATTACAATGATATCTATCAGTTACATGATCATAATTATATTATAATTTTATTGTCTAAATGATGCAAACATTATTTAATAAACTACCTATTTAACAATTAAAATGACTACAGGTTGTAAAACAGGCTGCAGAGTCTTCATCCTTTAACAAGTTTACATACAAAACTGGGCAAGCCCTGAGCAACCTGGTTTGCATTTAATATTCAGCCTGCTTTGAACAGAAGATTGGACTAGATGGACTTCAAGTTGCCTTCCAACTGAGGGGATTCTGTAATGGCACAATCCCAGGAAACAGCTTTAAGCTTCAGTGCATAGGTAAACTCTTTTCATAATTTCAGTGGATGCAGCTTCTTTGAGCCTATTAATCTTGCTTAAGCACCTTTTTGAAACACCAACTGCTGTACTGGGTTGGAATAAGGTTTCTTAGTGGACACTGAAAGAAGCTTAGCAAACAATATAAGAAAGAAGGGAAAGAATTATCATTTTCCAAGTAATTTGGAAACTGGAAGAACAATAGCAGTTTAAGGGCATCCTGAAACAGTTTGCATGTGAAATCATTACACTTATTAGATAACAAAAGATTTCTGAGAATTTCTGGGTACAGTCCCTTTCAAAATCCACAGTACACATGTTACTTTGTTCAAAATTAATTCAATATTGCATGTGAGAACACTCCCTCTAACCACCCTGTTTCAACACATTTTGTGTTGCCTTTACAAGTCCACGTTGCACTGGATGAACTATGTATTGCAGACCAGTCAAGCGATAACCATGCCCATTCCTTCCCACTCCCTGAGAGCCCATGGCACTTAGTGCCAGGTATCTTTTCTGACACCATTCTGTCCCTCACTGGGCAGCACTCTCCTACCAACATCATTTATTCTTTGGTTCACTTGTGCACTATTAGTGGCCTAGCAGAACACCTCAGACAACAAGCAGTTAGCTACACATCATCTGATTTCTTCCCTGTTCCCACCCAAGAGGGATATAAAATAATCAGGGGGAAAAAAATCCAAGACGAAAATGAGACTGCATCAAGACCTATCACTGTTTTCACAGATGCAATATCTAAAGAGACCAGGAATCTCACATGAGACAGAGACAACTCCATGGAATATTATTTACAAGATTGGAAAGAATGACAAATAGCTGTTCAAATAGGCACTTCTGCAAGACATGAAATTCACACGCTACACAATAGGAAAAAGTGAAACCTTTTCACACAATACACGGTTGACCTATGGAAATGTCTCCCAGATGATGCTGTGGATGTAAAAGGCAATTTGAAATAAAATCAAAGAAGGAAAGCTGGAGACCAGATGAGTCTTCCAGAGAACTACCACTGTTCACAAGCCAGAGACCAGGTTAGTTGAACTCTTATTTCTCTACTTACAGCTATTATATCACCATTCTTGTTTGAAATTAATCATCAGTCCTAATGAATTCTCATTGTTCAAGTAAGAAACAGTGACACTGATTCCAACTCATCTGTTTATAGCTATGCTTTGCACAGTTGGTCATCTATTTAAAATTACTTCCTGTAATTTTTTAAACCGTCAGCTGCTCTTTCGGCTAGCAAGTTTCTATTTATTTCTCACTATTACTCTGAAGTTTGCGTTTTTCAATACCTGCTGCCCTTCTTGCATCTCATAGTTTACAAGTGCCCTTGTAAGCTTTCTTCAGGGCCAACAGCCTAATTCCTTTACCACTTAGCTGAAATGCACCAGCCTAGTATAAACTGCAAAATATTTCTTAGGTTTCCTAAAAAAAGTGCCTCTTTCTTCCCCATTGCCAAACATGCATTCAATTAAAAGAGCCTTTAAGCATTCACCTCACCAGCTCTGTGCAGAAAAAGGACAGAAGACACACTCTCCATCCCAACTTTTTATCACCAGTTCTATTGCACTGATACCTTGAAGGAATACTCTCTAAATCCCACTCTAAGGACACAATTAAGGGCCCAAAGCAGCACATTGGCCACTCTCATCCCTGCAGTGTTCCAGACAGTTTTACACATCAGCTCTTCAAAAGAAACATATGAAACCTCTTTGGTACAAAGCCTGAGGTACCAAAAAGAAACCACAATTTATTTGGAGTGTTCAAGTTAGGAATTCGAGGGTTTCTTCTAGGAAGAATCGGAACTTTAAAAAAGCATGCTCCCAGATATTTAGCAGTAATGATCTAGGCATTTATCATCTCCAGGCTTGTTGCAATTAATTGCAATGATGAATGAGGGCAGCAATTCTAGAAACAATAAATAGCTCACAAATCAGTAGCCTGTCTGGCTTAGCTGGCAACCTGACTGTGCTCTGCTCAGTTTTCTAGATCCCACTGCAAAGCAAACTTCAAAGGTTTGGTAGCAAATGATGAGGCCTTTTATAACATTGGCTCGTGCTGCTTAGGAAACAACTGCTTTCTGAAACCATAGCTTCCCACAACCAGTCCTCCAGCAACAGACATAGCTGATTATCCATCAAGAGGGTTAAACAAAGCAGCCAGACTTTCTGTAGCTAGCCCATGGCTAGAAGATGAGCCCTAAACCAGGCAAATCTAACATCTTGGATTCTTAGATTCACATTTCCCAACAAAAATATTAGCAGTAATGATGACAGAATCACATAAAAGTTGGGAAGAGCAGAGGTGTTAGGATGCCTTACAGAGCAGCAGACAGACTGTCAAAGTACAAGTGAAAAACACCCACTCAACAGACCAATTCTTTCTACTCAAGATGTGCTGCCCTGCCACAACTGCATGGAGCAGAATTCACTAAAGACCCTGCTAACATCACATTGATATGAATGAATCAATATAGAATACAGAGATGGCTGTGTCTGACTGAGTAAATAGGTATTTAGATGTCACCATCTTGAGTCTTCTGCAGCATCTTTCAACATTGACAGAATTTTCTTCTATAGAAAACCTTTCTCCCTAGTTTACAGGCTGATGTAATTTGGATAGGCAAGAACTAACATTTAAGAAGTTCAGTGTCCAGCCAATCCAAAAGTCCAATTTGAACTCTTTCTTTCAGCAGTAGGTAAAATTTACCACACAGGTAAAAAAATTAGAAGTGAGAGCATTTCCAACACTTACACAAGCCTTTGTGCAGCACAGGCTCCAAAGAGAGGGCAAAACTTATCATTGTTACAATGCACTGAAAAGTATGCTTGTTTTTTCCACAGATTCACACTACCAAAGGCCAACTGACAGAAAGACTGTGGGATACTGTCTCATACTTCCTCAACATCTTAATGGCAGGAGTAAATCAGATCCTCTGCATAAAATACATATTTATTTTGAATTTAACACAAGCCATGAACTGCCATGCATGGTTTAAGGACCAGGTGTTTGAAGAGAGAGCATGATATACCTTAAGGTCAGCAAAGGAAAACAAAACCCAAACCCTCCACCTTAATGTTCATGTTAACAAAACATACTAAATATATTTGAAGTTGCAACAAGCCATGCTTGACTCAGACTCAGTAAGCTGGTAGGAAAACTTGCCAAGTCTGCCTGGCTTGCCAAGCTCCAGGGGTTTGCAGGGCTCAGCTCCAGTACTGCAATGAACAAATGGACCCACAGTTATTAAACCTCTTTTCTGGCTGGAAAAAAAGAAGTCTTTTCACTTTAACTATTACCTAGCTGCCAAAAAGCTGGAAAAGCTTATTTGTAACTCAGCTACAAAATATATACTTTTCTCCCAAGAAACAAGAGGTCCAATTTAAATGTAAAGAGATGCAGACCTAAGGCTGCATGTGGGCTGATACATTGCTGTGCTTTATTACAGCAGATATTGCAAAGATGTGAAAGCAGTAGGTACAGTGCAAAAAGAAACTGGAATGTTGCAAACTGAAAGCTAGCCCATGCTTCCTGCCTTGAAGTGTGGTTGCATTCTTTAAATAAGAAATCCCACTGCTGAAGCACTCGATGCCAGCTGTGATGTGGGCACTCTGCCACTAGAGAAAGGGGAGAGGGGAATAAACCAGAGGTCAGCAAAAGCCAACAGATGGTAATACTTGGTTAATATTGACTTCAGCTGCAGGCAAACTGAGGATCTCAAGGTAGAACAGTCCCACACTGCTGTTTTGAGCTACACAGCACATCCACCTGCTCTAGAGTGTATTTTGAGAAAAGATCAAGTATTATTTTCCAAAAATATTCCCACTCGAGCAGGCTGGTAGGCAATTTTAATTGCATTATTGCTTCATGCATAATTACTGCAAAATTAATGCCTGAAATAGTAGGAACTGATTTATTTAGGCACTCTAAGGCACTGGGATAGCAAATCATCTCTATTCTAAATGTGTATATTTATGAAGGCTTGATAATAGACAGCTTAACGAGTACTAGAAATGTTTTCCCAATTCTGCTGAAGGGCACAGAAAGCTAATGTAGTCAGGGTATCAACAATTGCCACAGGCACCAATTATAGCCAGACTGGATGCCTTTACTATTCAGAAATTAGTTAAATTCTCAAAATACCCTCTCTCAGCACACACACATTTTGCATGTTCTTACCAAATAGGCTCATTTACAGTTTGCCCAATAAAGCAGGTTTGTGTGTCTCCCGAGTAGTTCATTAATAATGTATCCTGATTTAAGATCTCTCATTACAGATGTCTCTCTCAACACCAGCCTCTTATTCCTACCCAAATGCTCACAGCCTTAAAATAATCCCTTCATTAGAGAATGTACAGCACCAATTTTATAACGTAGGCAAAGTGTGTTAGTAATAAGATTTGACAGGGTAGGCATGGCTGCCTGAGACTCACTTCATTTGCTGAGGACTATTTCCCTCGCTCCTTTTATTCCCCCCAGTGTTTATTAATTCTTTGCTGAAAACAGATCGATATTTTACAACTGAAAAGCATTTGCTCTAGGCCTGTGCACTCCAAACAAGTGTCTATTCAAGGTTAAAAATCATCTCCAGTCTTCTTTGCCAGTGTTAACAATTATTTTCAAAGTTTCACGCTGCTTTTGTCTCATTAAAAAAACCCTATGCATTGACTGCAACGCTTTGTCAGATAGATATTAGAGCAATCACTACAATAGAGATTTCCTGGATTTAAACACTAATTTATTAAATAAGACTGAACAGCTGTTATTTCTCCTATTCTATTTCTTCTATTCCTGACTTCATATAGTTTATATGTCAGCATACTTAAAGAGCACAGATTTTATCAGCTTCATTTTTCACTGTTTACAGAAGTGGCATAGGCAGAAAATTTTACTCCTTCCTTATAAAATTGGTTTTGTGCTCGTCTTCTCTAACTGATCAGCTGCTAACATCCTTCCTCCAAAGCACAGGTAACACTCAATAGGAATCGAAGGAGCAGAGCAGAATGGAAAGGGGAGAGGGCAAAAGGAGCTTCACTTCACACTTGGACTCACAGTTCTTTCCATTTCAGTTGTCAGAGTAATTCTGAAGACTTGAAAATAAAGTAAGAATTAGCAACAATCTGGGTTTTTTTCCCAGTGATTCCCACTAGAGAACAATAATACTGTTTATCCCAGGAGTTTTGAGCATTGTGGAAGGATACCACACCTGCAGATGACCATGCAGCATACATCAAAAGACCTTACCACTAAGACATAAAAACATTGCCTCTTCCAGCAGCATTTGGCCTCAAATACACTAATAAAGGTATTTAAAACATAGCAGGACATGCCAATGCCTTTTGTTGGGTAGTGATTTACCTTTTTTCTTTTTGTTCCTGGAGTTACATGAACATCTAATGAATGTGCTGAATTATCCTATCCATGTTTACGTCACTGGTAAAATGAAGACACAGCCCATTAGAGCACATTTTACAGAGCTGCAATATAACTTTTCTTTTTAATCTTATGAAATCACATAGAGAAAAGGCAGGCTATTTCTCCATCTCTTTTGGTGTGAAGCATTCCAAGGACTTAATATTTGTCTAGTACACTAATTACTGCAGAAGCAAGCCTATAATAATGTGATTAGAAATGGCCTGCCCTGCCAAAGGGCAGATGTATTTGTCAAAAGATGTGGTTAAACTTAGCAATTCTCCAGAATATTTCCCTTTTACAAATATAGACAGCTCTATTCTGTGTTTATTCTTCATCCTTCCTTAAGTTTTCTGAAGATAGCTGACACTGCTGCAGTAGGATTTTCGTTCTTATATATGGTACACCCTTGAAGCCACAGGACTCACATAGTGACTTGTCAAAAAACAAATTAAAACCCAACATGGTTCAGTCAAGCCCCACCACAACACAGAGTTTCAGTGTATCTGCATGGCCAAAGGGGTATAAATCCACAGCTAGAGCAAAGCTACCAGGACTGATGATGCTGGGAATAGCCAGCCATTATCCTACAAAGCAACCAGGGTGTCCTGCCTGGGCTGAGATGAAACAAGGCAGGAGCTTGTTTTCCACATCCTCCCATGCCCAGTTTGTGGAGTGAGAAGGGCTGAGCTGCTTTTGGCAAGCTGGGAGCATCACACCAGGCCACATTGTCTGCTGCCGAGCAATGGGAACTCATGCGATGGACTCCCAGTACCATCAGCCTTCCTTTACAAAGCAAACATATCACACACACAAGGTAAGGACATGCTACTATATGGTTTTAAATGATCTGCTGGCTTTTCTGAAGCTATGTGGTATCTTTAACCACCAATAATGTAATAGGAGTGCTTTGGATTTGTTATTCCTAATTTGTTGTCTAATGCTGAAATAAACAAACGAAAGAAAGAAGTTTAACTATTTACATTGATAGGTGAGAAAATGTCAACAGTTTGAGGTAACTTATCCACCTGAAATTCTGCTAAGCACTAGGAGTATTATATAAGAAAGTATATGTCCAATAGCAAGAAAAGCAGTATTTGAAATAGAATAGGGAATTGTGGAAGAAAAGATGCTATGACTATAATCCAAATAAGGGCAATAGAAAGAAAGCACAGAAACAGCTACAAAAAAATCAGCCAGTCTGATACCAGCTGTAGAAGCAGAAGGAAAGCCAACAGAGCACTCTGCAAGTGAAGCCTGATGATGCCATGAGTCAGAAGGCACACCAAGGCTCTTCACACCTGGGATCTGCACTAGGGCTCACTGCAATCTGAATAAAACATGTCACCACAGAATGTAGCAACAAAATATTTCCACACCTCTGAGAAGACCAAAGCAAAACCAGACAGAGACCAAGAAGTATAACACAAATCTAGCCCTAGAAATAAGCACAGAAAATGCAACGTACGCCCCCACTACCAAACACTTTGTGTATTTGGGAAGAGGAGAGTGGAAATGTAGTAAAGATTTCTATGAAGGTAGAAGCATTAACCCTTTCGGAGTATGGGGTATCAGGAAGGAGCAGGATAGGTATTGAATTAGAGAAAGAAATCTATAATTAATTAAGAAAAAGCTACTACTTTTGCTCTTAGTTTCTTTCATTTCATAGCATTGTGTAGCTGATAGTTTCCATTTAACTTATATGTAGCTTAACAGAGTTGGCAATTCACACTCAACTGCATTCATTTATACCTGCATGTGATACAGTGAGCAATAGCATAAAAAGTAATAATGAAATTAATATTCATTTATTGTAGTTAAAATATAGTTGTGCATTCTTATTTCCTGGATATGAACCTATGCAATGTGTTAGGTAATCAAAATTATTTTAAAATTTCCAAGGACAAGATGCAATCCCAGTACTGACTGAATAAAATGGAGAGTGACCAAGACTCTGACTGTTACTATTCAGCTCCTATTTTATAGGACATTTCACTTCAATTCTTTCCCTTCTTACTTTTATTTGCAGAAGTCCCTTATGTTACAGTTATAAATGCAGGTTCACAGACTCTGCTTTTCTTGTCACCACATAAAGGAATCCTTCTGCAGAGCTGCTGAATTAAGTGTAATAGGAGCAGTTCAGTAGCAAGGTCATTTTAGGTCTGGAACTGCAGTCCCCCTAGGATTCCCTGTTATGGCTACGTAAAAGGCCAGGTTTCCCTTGCAAGTCTGTTTTTTCCCCCTTCCTCCCTATGAAATAAAATTCAGTTCCTGTAAGACCTTGAATTAAGCTACTTTTATCCAGGAAGTTTATATGAAGTTTCTTGACAGCTCAGAACCCAAAGAAAATAGCAAAATTAGCAACAGAAAAGCCAGACCACTATAGAAACTGTAGCTCATCTTCTGTCATACTGACAAGACTAAACCTTTACAGGGGTAATCCCAGGAGTAGTCCATGTTTCTCATTAGCCACAACCCTATTAGCATTTCAGCACAGAGACAATATTCTAGCCCCAAACTACCAGGACACACGATGCAATCTGAAAAGCTTCCCAGTACTTTCATTGCATTTATTCCATTTTTATTAATACATCTGTTTTCTTGATCAGTGGGACAATCTAGTAATAGACAGGACCTAGCATTTTATTTTGTACACAGCTGCTTTTAAACACGCTACCCCTTCCCTTAAGGTTCAAAACTAGTAGAACAAAAAAATCTGTCCCCTGCTCTCCTTGCCTCTCCTCTCGTGTAGAAATACATACAATATTGGTAACTTAAGTCTACATTTATTGCTCTACATGCTGGCAAAAGCTAAAAGAATTGGGTCCTAAACATCTTTGGCCAAAATACACAGCACATTGTAAACACGTGCAATCACTTCACTGGAAAATTACCTATTGATGTACTTCTCACTACAGAAATAGTGTTTAAACTTTGTTAGGAAAGCGACTAGCTTGCTTTCCTGCAATACGTACAAAGAAATTCTTGGGGTGTCTTTAAAGCATTTGCTACATCTTCTGATAGAGCTGTGTACAAAGAAAACCAGTTTTTCTTTGCTAGCTAGGAAAAATACCTTAGAGAAGAAAAACCTCTAAGTTCACACACAGGACCAAACATTGATATGATTCCCAAATTCAGTCTAAGATCTCATTACGTGGCTTTAGGAAGGTATTGCACACTCATGATATCAATCATGCAGAAAAGACTACTTTTTTTTTTTAATGAATGCCTCTCCTACAAAGGCTGGGTAATACAGGAGAGACTATAGCAGACTGATTATGTTTGCTGCAAATTAGTTCTTAGTTTCACAGCATTTTGCAAATTTTTAACCGGAGAGAGTTAACTTGCACCATCACCTTCTTGCTGGGTGAACTCTTTGAGACAAATGACCACCAAATTGCCCCTAGACACGGGCCAAGGATGTATCTTTGCTTTCTCTTTTTAACAAGTTACTCAAAACCACAGTAAGATTACACACAATGAAAATCTGAGATGACACTCACAGGAATGAAGTCTA
This sequence comes from Pycnonotus jocosus, assembly GCA_013400435.1. Classification (NCBI taxonomy): domain Eukaryota; kingdom Metazoa; phylum Chordata; class Aves; order Passeriformes; family Pycnonotidae; genus Pycnonotus; species Pycnonotus jocosus. The sequence goes on along the minus strand of VWYP01021188.1, from coordinate 27,676 downwards.
TAAATGAGGTTTGGGCTTTGGCAATGCTCTAAGGAGCAACGATGAGAATGAAGATGCATTTGCCATCTTCTACACAACACAAAAAGAAAAGGATGATGAAAGACTAGCTACAAGCTCACTTAAAAACAGCAAATATGTATAAACCATGAAACACTATCTGTACAAGACTCCAAAGCTATTTTGGACACCAAGAAAATTTATTACCCAAGTAGAATTTCCACAAACTAACTAGCGTAAAGAAAACAAGTGCTGCTAGCTTCTAATACTGCAGAAAATGGGAGGCAGGGACACACGTACAGAAAACATCCATACCATGATTCCTGTGATCTAGCTGCAGTACACATCCCTTCTACTGCTCCCAAAGCAGCTGTTCTTCAGAACTAGATTCAGGTGCATAAAAGCACCCGAACAGTACAAGAAGGAACAAATAGATGTGTTCAATTCCCAAGCCAGATGAATTAAATGCAGGGGAGATGTATATTTATTCCCTCTTAATGAATTCTCGGGACAGTGAACTCTTCAGAACACAGCAGAGGCTCCGAAAGACCTTCCTCTGTATGCAAAAATTTGTCCAACTAAATCATAGTTATGGTTTTCCCCTTCTTGCCTTCTCCCTTCATTCTAGGGAAGGATAGAATACATCTCCAGAAAAGTAGTTCTCCCAGGTGCAGAATGACAACAGATGCAGAATCAACAGATGAGTGGAGACAAAATAAGACCTTTTAAAAAAAACCCCAAAGAACCTCAACAACAAAAATACCCTCACAGCACTTTATGTAAATTGAAGGCAAACAGAAAATAGGAGTAATCAGCTGTATGGAGAACCTTCTGTTCATGTCATATGCAATACAGAACCTTACCACCTTGGAAACATGTATCACTGTTCCTAAGATCTTGGCTGCTGGGGAAAGGGCTCGGCTCCCCGAAGGAGCACATCAGTTCCACCAAGAACTGCAAATACTAACTTGGCATAAGAGCATCAAAACAGTCATACTCATTCAAACAAATGGCCAATCCCACCCAGGTGCCTATTTTTAAAAGCACACTAATGCATTGCAAGCCCTAGGAAAGAGTATGAACTACAGAGTCTCCAGGTACTCACTCAGTATCTGCAAATACCCAACTCTGTGGATTTTCCAAGTCTCCCATGCCTTGCCTATGCAGTAACCTTCCCAGTTCTATTCCTTTGTGACTTTCTTGTTTCCTCTTAAGCCCCTGTAAATGTCCTGCAACAGTATCTAGTTTTAAACATGATTTAATCTGCAGGCTTTTCCATGAGAATGAAAGTGAGTCGATATTACATGTGCCGCACCGTAAACTTACATCAAATGGTGGTTATTTCAGCTGGGAGGTGAAGTAACTTTCGCTCTGTTTCAGAAGCATAAAAAATATTTTGACCTGAAAGAGGGCATGTCGATTGTGAGGTAATTCAGATGATTACACCCAAGCTGCTGTAGCCTTTACATTAGGAAATATTTCCTAACCTGTCAAATCCTCTTTCCCTCAAGAGGAAAACATTCGGTAGTATTCAATTAGGACACTGCAGTACCTGAACAAAAGGAACATGTGTTCATGCTAGAACCTAATAGCTGTAAGACAACCAAGACAGAGGATAACTCCCCAGGAATGATGGAAAGCACCAAGGACCAAACATTTGTATGTCAGCACCTTGCAAAGGTCTTCCAGCCTCATGCAGCCCAGGAATTAGCAGTGTCACACACAGTGGCTCTGCGGTTGGGGCTTTTCTTCAACGAGTTATTTTCAGGGGAATAAAACCTCAACTTTGAATGGCAGCTTCTGAGTGACAAGATCAATAACGCAAGTAACCACTTGCTGTCTTAAAATGATCTGAAGAGCTAACATTACGGCAGTGAAAATGGATTGGTTACTATTTCTGGGGATTAAGCAAGATGAAAAGAAATGTTTTGGGTTAAAAACATTAATTATATTTATAACTTACCTGAAAAACATGTAGTTTACCAAGGGCAGAGAGTCTGACATGTAAATTCTGGATGTATTTCTCCACCAGTGGTTGGATGTTGGATGTGGCCGCATGTAGTGGTACATTCTCTATTGTTAAAATTGAGTGACTGAGACAGAACCCAATTTAAAGTGGTTTAAAATTTCTTTCAATATTTGAGTAGTGTAAGTATAATAACAAGCTCTTCCCCCCCATCTTTCAACTTTCAGAGCTAAAATCCCCGAACAGTGAAGTGAGGGCTATTTCTGACATCCTCTTTCCCCTCATATAGTCATCCAAACTATAAACAAATGTTCCCTTGCCTGCCATACAGGCTTGTCTACACAAGGAAGTTACAGTGGTTTAACTGCAATGTGTTTGTAAATCCACTTAAATTGTTTCCAAATGTTCTGTGAATGCTCTAAGCCTGATTTAAACTGAAATGATAGCCCAGATAGTTTGCTCCACAGATTTAAAACCTGCATTTAAAATTGAGTTGATTGTTGTGCTGCAGAATGGAAGACAATCTTAAATGAAACATCAAGTCTGTTGTGATACTCTATTTAGAGTTGAAATGACTTTTTCTGAGAAAATGCTCCTGAGAGGCTGGAGGCTGGGAGAGCCCTATGGAATACAAGGCTAGCTTGGTTTGTTTAATTCTAGATGGGTCTCTGGTGTCCTTTGAGGAAGCAATAGCAGCTATGCTGTGTTTTCCAGATCTTCCAGAGGGCTGACTACCAGTCTCATAGATACTGACTGGCTTGTGTCCACACTGCCCAGTGTCAGCACCTGGAGGAACAGTAGGTTGGACTGTCTTGTGGCCCTTTGTGCTTGGTCTGAGTAGGCCAACTGTGTGGAGTTTCTTTACAAAACTTGAAAGGGCTGGAAAGAATGAGGTTTGTGTTTGGAGCATTAGTGAGGTCTCATGTTGTGGATATAGCACAAGGTAAGAGGATATTTGAGGGTACTAAGCCTACTAACATGATTTAAAGGACTACACATGTTGAGGGTGACAGTTCTCAGACTAGCTGTGGGCCAATGCAGTGAAAAGCATTTAATAGTTTAAATGCTTTTGCCACTGGATAATCTTTCTTATGTTTAGATTAAAAACTACTTCTCTTACCTTTTAGCACCATTGTTTAGCAAAAATATTTATACCCCATCCTGGCCCAAAAAGATCTGGGATACCACTCTGTTTCACATATATTGGTTACCAGCCCTGTTTTCTAGGTAGAGTTGACAAAAATCTGTTGTTACACCAAAGTGTTCGATATTGCCAATTAACCAGCTTTTTGACATGCTGAAATTTGTGGAGTGGCAATCCCTCAACTTTGACTCTCTGGTGTCCTGTTTACAATGCTCCTTTCCCTTCCTAGACAGGTAGGAATAAACCACTGTACTGTCAACTGCTGCACTGTCCTCTGTTTCATGTAAAGGCTTGCACTTGAGCCCAGTGTTTTGAACCCACTTAAAACTCACAGTCAAAAGTTCTGGGCTGCCCCCAGAAATGCAGCGTAATTATTTTACATGTTTCCAGACTTCAAGTTCAGATATCAAGAAACAGACCACAGGCAAAAAAATCATGTACTTATATTTTATAGAAGCTCATACAAGCCTTTGCCTTCTGTCTGCTGTTAGAGATGCAGCCAGGGATGTGAGGATGCAACCAGAAGTGAGGAATTGCCAGGTCTACTTCTGGGTAATTTTTTCACAGAACAGGGTGCTTCTCTGAAAAAATCAGTTTGTATGACTCCTTTTGAACACTGGGAACTCTTAATATCCCATGATTATAGAAATGAAGAGCAAAGCACCCGTACAGCCAATAAAGAGCATTCATTTGATATGGCAAGTTCACAGTATGGCACGTGTAACATCAACTCACATTCTTTCTCATGGAAAAGCCTGCAGGTTAAATAATATTTAAAACAAGATACTATACTCAAAAAGGCTGTATCAGATTTTCCCCAAAGTACAACAGAAGAGGAAAGAATATTGGTAGTTATTGGGTTTAACTGCACTCAGTGTTAAGGTCTCTCATACGAGATCTAACACTCAACCCACAGAAAAGTTGTTTTTCATTTGTACAGGAATTTTCAAAACTTTCAAGGTTATTTCTAACACAGCACAATTATTACTCTCAACACAGCATTTGATTTAGAATCATAACCAAAAATTTCAATGTTTTATAAAGCAGAACCATATACCATGAAATAAATTGCCACAAAGCAATTTATACCTTGGCTAATAAACAAAAAAGGAACACAAAAAAAACCCCAAAAAACCACACAAAAATATATCACAAAAGCATATTGCAAGCTATTTCTCATGACTAAAAGGTTTCCTACTTGCCCTAGTCATTATAGACATATTTCCCTTAGCCTGCTCTGCAAGCTTTACCATCAACATGACAAAGATATTAGAAGCAAATCATAAAGATCCCAGTGTTCCTAAAAGCCACCAAGACAGTTGTATCACAGCAAAATGAGTAGCTCACCTTTTCACAATTACATTTTTACTAATTCCTCCCACACCTTATACTATATTAAGACAAAACAAAACCTTTGTCAAACTGGTAACACTTATGAAATGATATCATAGTTGACACTACAGTTTAGTAATATGATTAGGTTACTTACATTTATGGAAATCGTAAAATAACCTCTCAGCTACGCACAGCTTAGCTGGGGGCATTTGAAGGCAAACACAAACCTACTCATGAAGAACTTAATCTATAGAAGTAATTAATTATGTCACTTTCCTCACTACTAAGAATTTTTTTTTTTTTTAATATTAAGGTTTGAAGGTTCTAAAAAGTTACTAAGATCACTACCTTCCTGTCAGCATCAAAATACAAAAGACAGGGAAACAGCAGGGTTTACACCTCTGAAAAGGTGTGGTTTTTTTCAATCCTGGCACCTGGACTGTATAGAAATTCATCTGAGATAAAAGAACCAGCAAAGAGAAGGCACTTCCTCGCTTCTACAAAAATTAGGATCCCAACATTCAGATGGGTACCCTGTGAGAATTCTTGAGAAAAAGTAAAAAAAAAATTGAAAAGTACAAGGAGAAAAAAACGTTAAAATACTTAAAAAGGAAAAGGGCCTTGTGCTTAGCAGTGGTTGCTGCTGAGACTGAAGAGTGAACAGAAGCTTTTGGCTTTTTTTTTTCTTTGTTTTTTAAGTAAAGCCGACTTATAAGCCTTCTGCAAAGAGTTCTATAGTTGAATAATTTAGCCCATGGATGATGCTTTATTAATGGCATGCTTCAGACGTTATCACCAGAAAACTGGATAGAAGCCCAGATGTCTGGTTTAAGACCATTTTTATTTCCTACATTTTCAAAACATTGCATGGGGCTTTAGCTGCACGATTCAGAGGAACTTAATGAGAGTCATGCAGCTATGCCTGCGTACGTTGCTTTGAAAATAGAGAAGCACTGGTTTGGGTTCTGCTTTGCTGAAGCTCTCCCTGGAGTGATTTAAAGGTGTTTTTTCCTCTCAGTCTTTTCTCTAAAGGTCTTCAACATTTCACCTCACCATGTCTGACAGATAAAGAGCTGAAACTTTGGACATCTCAGTTTTTTGAAGACTCCAGTACTCTGGCCTTGTGTGGTACCATGAAACCAAACAGTAAACTGCCAGGCAATTAAATTGAGCCCATTGTGTGTATGTGCTCAATTTAACTGCAATGGGCTACTTCAAATCAGAACAATGCTGTGGGCACTGAGCAGAGTTACAACTTGATATCAACATATGTCATTTATTATGATTGATTACTACTTACTGTAAACCATTTTAATACCCACACATGATCAAACTTAATATAGGTTATTCGGGTTCAAATCAAAACTTCAGTATATATATTGTATTACACACCACAGATCTCTATTGGAAAGCCATGCCATAAATCATACATTAAGGAAAAAGAGAACCACACATATGTATAATTTACAAGCTATTTAATAAAACAATTTTGCTATATGACTGTTAATAAGCTATAAGAATAATTTTACTGCAATCTCATCTTTTCAAATAGCTGAAAATACAGATTTTCTGATTTTCTTTTATTTTCTTTAAGCATGAATGTTAATCTTCCCCTTTCTGTGTTTACGAATTGGCTGTTAAAGCAAGAGCCTGCCACAGTCAGCTGGCAGTTTGCAAATATGCCTTCAGATCCAAACAGATTATATCCAAATTCAATAAAGAATATGGGCTTCACTCTAACCTCTCAATTCTGCAGTGACATTGCAATAGAAGAGTGAAGCAGAATATGAAGACTCACTTTTACATCTTCAGTGCCCATATTTTACAGAAAAAATTATACAAGACACCACGTAAACATTGAAGTTTGTAACAAGTTCTGAGAGAAAGAGCAAGTAACCCAAGCAGAATCACTTCAGGGAAGCCTAGGTGAGAAAACAAATATTGTGAAGAAAAAAGATCACCTGTGGTAGGCCAGAAGGAATAACTTTAGAGAACAAACAACTGCAGAGCACAAGGCTCCCTTTCCTTCATATAGGAAAGACTGCCATGTACACCAACACTAATGAAGCATAAGCTACACTTCTGAATTGTATTCAAAATTTATGTGACAATTCCAAAAGCCATGAAACCCTAGAAAACACCCTCCAGAAGTTTAGAGATCCTCCTGATCCTGACCAGTGGTAACATGATAGAGACATCACAGGCATGACAATGAACCTGTAGGGCTCATTACCTTCTTGTAGAGTTTAGCTGGAATGGCATCTTCTTCAAGTTTGTTGCCTTTCCTAAGACCTCCCCCGCCCTGGGCTCTACAGAGACTCATTCTTACTAAAAATGCACACACAGTACATCTTGTGTCACCCTAATGACAATCTGTTATCCTTCAGGAATTCCCTAGTTGTCAGTTTTGGATATTACTGATTAAATTATTTAGTGCACTGGAACACTATGGAATAAGATCTTTCTATACTCAGGTCCATTAGACTTGTGTATTCTTTATGGGTTTAAGCACGTGTCCAAAAACAGGTCAGAAAGACAGGCAAACAGCCAGAGATAATATGTCATCAGTGCACAGAAAAAAGTATGAAACTGCCCCAATTCCTCCCCAAACAGTAAGTATGATACTTCCCTCCTAATTTAAGTGACTACAGAAAACAAATGGTACTAAAGGCCAGTTTCCTGCTGTCTACCAACAAGATGGCCTATTGACAAAACTGTCTTCCAACATTAAATCACTATCATCTCAAAAACATGCATATTTCCCAGAAAAAAACAAAATGCAGTATCTTCAAGTTCTTCTTGACCTTTATGTCAGTAGTTTAAGGTAAACTTTACATTACTATTTAAAGCAGGTGTCAGTACAACAGAGAAGTGACCACAAATGACTTGTTGCTGCAAAAAGTTGTCATTCTAGGAAAACAGAAAACAGTGAGACGGCTGAATTTTTAAACTTTCTTTTCATCAGCACCAAGTAGAAACATTTTATACTCATACCACAGAGGCAATTCATTTGGCTGCATCAGATTAACTTTTCCTAAGGCTACAGATATAATTTAGAAGTTTTGCATTCATATCATAAAATTCAATAAATAATTCTTGGTTCAGATTTTGGGAAATAAACACCACAAATTGAAATACTGAAAATATTAATTGCAATACACTTGTTCTACTCTATTCCCTTTAAATTTTCATTAGCAACTGATTTCTTTTAAAGATGAGGAGTACTGGGAATCATCAAGTCTGACACACTGCAACTATAGTCTCCTGTTGTACATACAGTGGGGATTTCAAAATTGTTTGGGAGCAGGTTTAAGTAAGAGTAATGCAAACATAAAAATAGCTCCTCTTTGAGAAATACATCAAGGATATAAAGAGACATGTGCATCCAAGGGATTCAATTCAAAATGCTTTTCAGGAAATAGCTGAAATTCATTAATCACTGATAGAATATGCTAAGCTATTAATTCTCAGATGGAACTGTGGTGGACTTCCAGCTGTTTGAAGCACTAAAGAGAGACCTGTAAGTTTGCTTAAAATTTGGTACTACTACTAATTGTTTGGTTTTTTCTTCCCTGTTCCTCTGTCCCAACATGGTGACACAGCTGTGACTGACAACTTTTATAAAGGTACCTTTCTGCTTTACAGCAGACATTAAACATTTTTATGGATGGTAAAGCAAGATACCTTCTGGTGGTGCACACACAAACATGCACATTCTATTCAGAAGGAAGCTTTTTATGGTTTGGAAGGAAAAAACCTACAAGTGTGACAGAACAACACATACATTTCTAAGACAATGCCTTAAAACTCTAATTCTCTGATGTAGCTGCAATCAGTCTCAGAGGATTTAGCAGTGAGCATCTGAACAATGCTGGTATTACCTCAATTATTTTTCAAGACTTCCTAGAACAGCCTGGCAAAACCAGGTACGTCATGATTTTGGGGATACTGCTGCATGAGCCAGGCACTCAGTGGGGAGAGTGTACAACCCTCAAAATTTAGACCAACTCTGCAAGTGTTGACAAGATATAGTAAGACTTTTAAATTTGTTATCTCACAAGATCGCTCTCAGTACCAAACTCCACAAGACAAGGCCAGGACAACTTCATATTTGCAATGGAAGCAGGAACTATTTGAGTGCAATACAATAGCCATTTTTAAAGATCTAGTCTTCATATACTGTTAAGCAGGCAGCCATCTGTCAAAATTGCTTTTTGAAATGAGATACATACTCGCTACAGGAGTTTATGTGACGGATGCCAGTAGGGGAGGGGGAAATAAGTGAAGGCTGGCAGGTGAAGATCTGTTTGTCCCCATTTATTAGAATTAAATAATAAGTGCCTCTGTTCAAACAGAAGAGAGCAGACATTTGCTGCCCATCAGGGTGGCTTCCAGCTATACCTCCAAATGGAGAAATATGATAATTAGAGTCTTATCTATCTTCATTATTTTTAACGTGACAGCAGATGTAGGAGTATTTCTAGACTTCACATTATAGAAATGTATGCAGCAGCAACTTTGCTTACAAATGAGAAACTTATCCATGGGCTCACAATCCCAAGTGGAGTTTTTTGTACCCAGCACTTGTACCATTTATTGCTGCTTTGGAGCCGCAATAAAAAAGTACAGATTTGCATTTTCATAAGAAAGCAATAACAAATCTAGTAATGAATCTCAAGTGGATACCAATATGGGTAAAGGGAACACCTGAAATTTCTCATTACATGATTCCCCACAGACACACCAGTAAAACAAGGAGGAAGACAGAATCAGTCAACACAACCAAAACACCCATCAAGAAACCAGTCAGTCACCAACACTCAGATTATGATGCAGTCAGCTACATGAAGAGTGACAGGCAATGACCAGAGAATCATGCTGAGTTTCTCAAGAAGAGAGCTCTCAGGAAATCATAATTTACTGATCTGGAAAACTGCTCTGTAGGGAACAAAGTCATACTAAAAATTAAAAAAAATTAAAATCAAGCTTTTGGGCAGACAGACTTTCATGCTCACGAGGAATTCTCAGTGAGCATGGTTATCCTAATAGTGAGCAGGAGTAAGTCTCACTCATTAGAAAGTATGTAGGTACCAGCAGTGTATTTGGGTGCCAAAATCAGCATGCTGAAAGTTGCTTTATTCTGTGTGTTACCCTTTTTAAAATTAAAACAAGGTAAGGACTTCATTGCTGAAGAGACAACAATAGTTCTCCTCAGAAAGGGAGGTAAATTAAAAGTGAGAGCTTTATGCCTGTCCAAATGCTACCTCCCCTCCTACCCAGTGAAACTGGTCTCTACAAACCCCAAAGAGACCCTTCACAGACCACCAACACACACTCCCCTTCCTTCACCAAGTCCAAGAAAGGAAGGTTTGCCAGGCTTACTTATAACTTCTTACATGCCCAAAAGCCAAATACATAAGGATTTCCAATCTTAATCCATATTTTAAAATGTTCCACTTTCATTCTCATGCCTTCCCTATGCTTTCTCAGCAGTACCAGTCAGTTTGAAGATAATGGCAGCTCTCATGTCTGGCATCCCCTGAAGCACTATCCTGATTTTAGGTAACATTCCTGCCTCTTCCCCTAGATTTACTGCTCCTACCTTCTTAATTCAACTCAGCATAAATCAGAGGCTGCTTAAAAAGTAGTAGTAACTGCTTCCAGAGAAATAAGGTCTGCCAGAACTTTCTCTGCTATCATTTTATCACTCCTCCACTGCAGAAATAGCTTGTATTTTAGCACAAACCAGCTCCTTCTTGTTGCCCAGATGGCCTAACACACATTCTTAAAGATTTCCACATACATACACCCCACAAATCACACACCATAAAATCCAGTAATCGTGTATACATTTTGCTAAAATGACAGTCTCTGATGCATTCTCAGTTTTTGACAGATCACAGCTTTCTCATGCACATCAACATATGACTGACATAGGGAAAGGGGTTTTTTTACAGATATGTCTTTGGGATCAAGTACCACTTTTCAACTTCCTTCCCTCTTCTTCCCCAGGCCTGTGTTTGGAATGCCTTTGAGTAAAAGATACTGTGACAGGCCAAAAGGGAAAAATTGGTTCATTTTAAGTTCCCAAGCAGTTATGCCATGGAGATTACTGGGGATATCATGAAAACCAATTCATCCCCTTCATTTGCTTCACCTCTCCAATTTTTTTGTCTTTTCTGCAGATACACATAAGCAAAGGCTCCCATCTTAGCTTACTAAAACAACATGTGAAGTCTGACAAAAGTCTATACCTCTGTCAGAAGAGCTGGTCCTTTCTCTTGTCCAAGGGCTCCTGTGTACATCAGGAAGGTAATTTGGCTGAATTCTAACCTTAAAGAGCCCATCCTGCAGCTGTGCAAACACTAATGCCTTGGCAAGGAAGAGAGGAAAGAACACACCCCTGGGGACACATGAAGACCAGACTGCCCTTTTTAATGGCAGTGCATGTTCATGTCAGATTAAAGCACAGCCCAGTTGTGGATTCAAGCAATGGTGAAAGCACAGCCCAGTGACAGGTACAGCAACATCCAGGACACAGCAGGAGGGACAAGGACTTTCTGAGGGAAGTGGCACCTTGGAGGTGAGCACTGGACAAAGTGGAGAAGGCTGCTGCACAACTGGCATGGGTCCACCAGCACAGACTGCAGCAGACAAACAAGGACTAATAACGTCACTATAGAAGTCACAACTTGGTATTTCCTAGATTTTCCTACATATTCAACAACAGGAAACAAAAAAAAGAGAAACCAGGGGAAAATAGAGGAACTCAACTGCCTATCCCTATACTGTCCATTAATCAGGACATATTAATGGGTATAAACACATTTCTGAGTGGTACAAACCCACATGTCATTTTAAAGGCTAATGAATATGAGCTGACACAAAGCACAGGCTGAGTGTCACATTGCTTTGCTGCTCCAGACACCTGTCACTCCTCGGCAACAAAAGGGAGAAAGGTCAAGACACTGCTAGCAAAACGAAAAGGGAGACTCACTTTTCCACTCAAATTGATCTTGACAGGAACCATCACCACAAATAATGCTGAGAGGTTCAGGTGTTACTGGCTGCTGTGAGTTTAAGCTTATGCTGCTGTTAAGGTGTCTATGTGTTTTAGTCAGTTACCATTAATAAAATCAATCTTCATTGTCATTGACTAACAAAGATAGTATTATTTGGGGTTGGATGAAAAAATACAGTATTGGATGTCTTTTCTAACATATATAGTATTTATGCAGTTCATAATACATACTTTTTCTGAATCCCTGCAGAAGCTAGATACAGCTAAGGCTAATATATTCCATATCCTCCCTTTCCAAATGCATTCATGCAAAAGCAATTAAGGAAAAAAATCCAGCAAGAAGAAAGAAAGCAAAATAATTTTGTTACATTTAAAAGCTGGCAGACCAAATTTTGACCTTCTTCACTCTTCTGAAAGCAGGAAGCCACCAGTGGTTCCTCGTGTCTTTGTCTTGATGGAACAGAAACAGACTGTAACATACACCCAAACATGCATCAAGAACACTTAGCTCTTGTTTTGCCACAGAATGGGCCCCTTTGCTTTTTGGGGTATAGTTTTGGGGTTTTAGCTTAAGCCCATGATTAGTGACATTTATATTCCACATATAATACACCCACAAATGTGTTAAGAAGAATGTGTTATCTCAGTCTTTAAGTATTTGTCCTGAATCTCCTCTCCCTTGTCTACCACAGACCTCACTACACTGGGCTATGAATCCTGGATCAAAAAACCCAAAACCCCCCATTTATTCCAGATGCCTTTATTTCACATCAGTTACATCCAAAATGCAATAGCTCACGTAAGGAATCAGGTCCAAACAGCGAGAAAGAGGACAAGTAACAAGACAACATTATGAATTGTCAATGGAATATCAGGGGCATGAGCTGACATGCTAATTTTTGCTAGCACACTAATTTTTGACATCTCAGTAAAGAAAAGCGCATAACTCAAAAGCAATACTATCAGTAAATCATGTAATTTGCCATTTCTAGTGCATTTTAACATGTTCTAAATGATTTTGTTGACAAGAGATAGAGGAGATGCAAGGAGTTGCAAAAAGCAATTTCGTACTCTCTAGAGCACAGAAATAACCAGAAGCATATCAACAGTCAGAGCTGTCTGCAAGGACTCAACATCTCAGTACAGAGAGAAAAGATTACCTGCTTTGGACAGGTTACTCAAAGCTTTCACACAGGCCAATGCCTCCTAATGCCCATTCAGTTAAGTGACATAGGATTCCCACATAGGAAGGGAGACTCCCAAGGGTACTGAGTGAGAATACCTTTTTTTAATGTCCCCAACCCCAGAGCTCTGTCTCCTGACAGGACAGATATCCCTTCGGTCAAACCACTGAACTGGATTTACAGTAGAAGAGGCTGTAAAAGCACATTTGAAAGCACCACCTATGCTACTCCAGATTTACTCTGCATGCTGATCATGGAAGACATAGTATAGTTTTTACCTCTGACCCTGCTATAGTTAAAAAAAAGGTTCAAGACCATGAACTTGAGCAAACAAACACACCAAAGCTACACTCCAGTTTTGTTTTTTTTTTATAAACTAAGATACATTTTCTTTTAAGTCCTTCATGTGCATTTAAACTAGGTTACAGATGCCTTTTATGCATCCCAAGATAGAACAATCTCTAGTGGTTAATTAGTGAAACTGGATAGAGGTATTTTTATCATTAGTGCTCATCCAAGTAAAATGGCAAAATTGTTTTCTAGCTGCATTTAAAACTGGAAGCTGTATTCAGTTAAATTTGTTCTCTGCCCTAGCTTCTTTGGGTCATGAGCATATAAACCCAAGAAACCTCAAAATAATCAAGACCAGCTCAGTTCATGATACATATACTGGAAAGAAATTCTATATTCCAAAAATTTGGTGACCTTACATTCCTGAGCTAGCATTCAGAAGGATTTTAGAGTTGTCTATGAAGTGGTATTAAGCCACCAGGAGTTATTAATTCATTGATTGCATGCATCTGTACTAAAAGGACTCCCTAGAAAAAATGATCTTTAGAAACATACTCCAGCAGTGCCTCCAAAGATGCCAGAAAAATGCCTTATCAACAATTAGAAAGAAAAAGTTGCAAATGAGACTGCTGTTAGAGCTGAGGTAAAATCAGCTTTTTTGCTCAACTTGCCAAGAATGAAGAGGCAAAATCATAAGTAAAATTCTTCAAGATGATAAAACTGAACACTAAAGAGAATGGTTCAGTGTTATGATCAAGTCTCCTACACTCAAAAAACACCAAGATGCAGCCTGACCTTACTGCTGGCAAGCAGCCAGCGTTTCCAAAAGTGGGGTCCAAGCTGAATTCCACATTGTGAAATTGCACAAAAGCATGACTTGTGAATCAGTATTACACCTTGTTTGCAGCATTTCCAAACCCTCTGTCACTCTGAAAGGTGTTTTACAAAGAGCTGTGCAAAAACAACTGCAGCAACCTCCTTTTCACACCTAGGCTAAGCAGTGTTTTAAACACGAGGATAACATCTGAGTTTAATTGCAGCAGGTACAGCTAATTGAGTAGAAGTAATTCTGCTTTTCTCTCCCCTGCAAGACTGAAGTCTCCCAAGCTGTACTTAAGTAACAGTACACACACATTTATATGCCATTTTAATGCCAGTGCATCAAAGCTAAACAGGAGAATTAGACTCTGTTCCAAATTGTCAGCAGTCACTGGCACCAGGGCAAGTCCTCCTCAGCCTCCTTTCTAAGCATTGTGTATTACCATTCTTAAAAACATTGATCTCTCTGGTGACCAGCAACAGAACCCAAAGAAATAACACGAAGTTGTGTCAGGGGATGCATAGGCTGGATATCAAGAAAAGGTTCTTTACCCAGAAGGTGGTTGGGCACTGGAACAGGCTCCTCAGGGAAGTGGTCACAGCACCAGCCTGACAGAGTTCAAGAAATGTTTGGACAATGCTCCCAGGCACATGGTGTGACTCTCTTAGGGATATCCTGTGCAGGGTCAGGAGTTGGACTTTGATGGTCCTTGTGGGTTCCTTCCAACTCAGCTTATTCTGTGATTCTATGAAAGGCAAGTAAATTGCTCTAGAAATGCATTTTGAAGATTGCTATTGAGAGCAATGAGGTACAGGTAGAAATGGAGAAACCACACATCTTTAGCATGACAGCCCCATGGCTTATCTAGCAAAAAGAAAAACAGACAAAAAACCCTGCTTCACATATGCAATAGGACCTTTCTTTGCTCTCAGTTATTCCCATGCACGTCTCTACTAAAGGAAGCCCATTTGTAGGCGTACAGGCAAGAAAGAAAATCAGCACAGGCCCAAAGGATGTATTTGTGAATAGATGTATTACCATATACGCATCAATTTACCTGTAGTGTTGGATTTTTAAAAAACTCTCTCAAAATCACCCCTTCAGTGCAGAACAGCATTGCTAAACTCAGCATTCAAGTTCTAAGCACAAGTATTTTCCACTATAAGGTTTATTTACACTTTCAACACAAACACAAATTTGAAATTTGGCCTTCTCTGTACCAACAAGTAATGTCATGTGCACTGAATTAGCCTAGATGAAAGTATTTTTATTAAAAAGATATTTCTTATTAAAACATGGGCTATTCAATACTGAGTCAGAGCAGTCAATGTTTTTCAAGTCAATGCTCAAGGCCATAAGAGGAGTTATATTTTAGGCGAAAACTTTTATCTTTTGGAAAGAAAGCTGGGCTGAAATTATCAGCAATGAACTCTTGAATTTCAAAGCTGGTTTTGTGATGAAAAAAAACCCTAGGTTTGGATTTTCCTAACTTCCATAATATAGGTTTATCTTCCCTAGTAAAAGCTTCACATTAGGCTCTCTCCCTTCTAAACATGAACTTGTATTTTTATAGGTGACATAGTTGAAGTGAAAAAACATTTACTGATGAGAGGATTCTGACTTTGAAGAACATGCTTTTCTGGAGAGGACTAAATGTTTCACATTGAATGTCCTCAAATTTAGAGAACAACATTATCATTGCTTTGACATAAGCCCACCAAATTAAGACTTTAGGATTTTTCACACTAAATTAAGCATACATTTTATCAAGTGAAAAAAAACCCAATCACTATGCTGTTCATATTCCTCTTATGTAAGTATACACAACAAATTGATCCAGGCACTCAACAAAATATCAGAGTAGATCTCTTCTTGATCTATTGCAGTGTGTAACAAACCTGATGGGTGTTTCATCTAGAGATTTTGAGACCACGCAAAGGTACCTGATATATCACTCATAATATCTGGAATGTTTAAAAATTACAGGTTGTGTTGGTTGCAGGGTGTAATCAAGGCAGTGCTCATAAATTCAGAGCAATACTGATAGTTTCCATCATGCTTGGAAAAAAAATCAAACCCAGCAGTTACATAGCTGGGCCAATTTGGTTTTCTGGGAAGATGGAGTGCTCTCTCATTATTCACTGTGCAGTGCATAGCACTACAAAAAAGAAAGGAAAATTAGCAGGGATTTACCTTCATGACTGATTCCTTGGAAACTCTTGGGATTAACATGCTCAATTAGGAAGCTAAAAAACAAGAAGTCAATCATGGATTAAAGTTGATGAGATCAGCCTATAGACAATGCTGAATTTCTTCAGACAAGAGGGGGGTTGCAATAGAGAATAAATTGTCAGTAGCAGCATATAAACCAGGTACTGCAAAGAATTCAGATATATTTTTAGAAACAAAAAGCAAAGCACTATCTGGACAATTTTGAATTAGGTTGGAAAAATTGTATTTTACAATATTCCAAGACCTTTGGCAGTCTCCTTGTAGAATCTGTTTCCTATAACTATTGCTACTAAAGAATGTTTTCTTGAATTGGAGCCTGTAATCAGTTTTTTTGGTGGGCAGGAAGGGGATGGTGTTCTGTGTTATCCTAGGTCTTCTCCATGTTAAACCTGTGTACAAGGCTGATGAACAGTGCAAGACAAAAATAAGCACATGTGTAAGACCTGGTTTTCCACAAATTATCAAAATACAGTGCTGAGTTTTACAAGCTTTGTTCCTCACACTGTGTTCATTCCTGTGTTTTCCATGTCTTCCAAGTTCTGTACCATACCCTCCATAAATATTCTGCACTTTTTGAACTGATTAATATCACCCAAGCTGAGAGGTTTGGAATTCTTTTCTTTTACATGTTTCAAAACCAAATAAGAACAGAACAAAAAAGATTCTCTTTTTGGATAGGATTCAGTTACCTTACGACTGACCTCCAAGTACTGCTGTTTTAGACAGGTGATGTCACAAGTCCTGTGACATACCTGCCAGTCTCACAGTAGTCTCCATGAGCCCAGAGCCTCCATAAAGGTTATCTACATGGACACTACATACGTTTCTCTCAGGCATCTAATTTAAACCTCATACCAATCTTACAGACACTGAATCCCACCTTTTGTCCACTTGAAAGCACCTGTCTACAGAGAGTAAGTTACTTACCTGGGACATGTATGCATCTGTGAGAATCTAAATCTAGATTCCCAAATGATATAACATGGAAGTCACACACACATTCCTCCTTTTCCTCATCATGATAAGAGCATTGTGCTAAGCTTACCACACCAACTGAGTACATGCACAGAAGTAATGATTATTAAATGCCTACTGGCATTTGAAGTATTTGAACAGGCAACTGAATAATTTGAATAAGACAAGACAGCCTTTATTCTTGTTATCCTTTTTAGAAAGTTTTGCAACCAGATGTTCTTATCCTTAATTTAACACTGGGGGAAAAAATGCTCTCATTTTTTTAAGGAAGTTGCTTTATATGACAACAGTTATTGCACTTTGGTCCTCAACTTACAGCAAAAATCCCCATGCTTAAGGTTTTCTATTGCCTGGCTGTAACCTAAGAGTGGCAAAGTCAATTGGAAACAGAAAGCACAGAGATGTAGGTAAAAGTCAGATCATATAAATCAGGAGTAAGCATACAGAAGCATTAGAGCTGTTATTTTTTAGTACCATAACAGATGCACTCATTTCTGCCAACCATTTGAAGAAGAGAGTTGAAATTCCCATGCCTGCTTTCCATATTTTTTAAAATACCTACTTAGTTAGATGGGAAAGCAACAAAACAGGAAAAACAAATGCAAGGCCTCATGCAGCAACATTTCATGTGTGCTTTTGCAGCCTGTGCTATCAGCTTGTCTAAAGTGGTGACCACTAAGAGTGTGTGGAGCACTTAACAGCTTTCACTGCCAGACCTTGTTGACTCACAAAACTGCCTCTTATTTAAAAGCAAGTTTATCTAGGTATTGTGTTTACTCAGAGCTTTTGAAACTTGGAAATTCAGCTCTAGAAGAAAAATTATGATCTTAATGTTTTGTTGTTTAGTATGTTTATCTTGTTTAACACTGCTCTCATATTAGACTTCCCTTTCAGCATCTACAAAAAAACATCTTTCTAATTTAGGCTTACAATTTATCTCTGGATTTCTAAAGTAGAAATTAAAAATATGCAACAACCAAGGAATGTACACTATACTCTCCCACTTGCCATTCATTTCTCTGTCATGGCCCTACGCTGCCAGACCTTGACATGGGACCATCTATTCCCACCCCTGGCTCATTCAGGACTATATAATATAGAAGTGCTTTGTATCAACTATGTTTTGAAAAACCAACATGCTCCAGTGAAGTACTGAGCACACTTTTCCTGCACACTGAGTTGGCCTGAAAGCTATCTTCCATGCTACTGTTTCCATAGAACCATTCCCAAAGGTCTTGAACTCTTACCTGATATTTCTGGTACCACCTTTGATCTTGCTGTGTTTCTACTTCTCCGAGCATGACATGAAAGCAACATTCCTGTATTCTTTTACATTTGAAATCAGCCATATTTCAAAGCTCTGATGTCAACAGGACAACTTTATATCATCTCCAGTTAAACATATCTGCTCAACAGATGTGAAACAGATCTTTTGTTTCACTACTCAGTTTGAAGCCAGCTACATAAGTAATTGAACAAAATGTTTTTTGTGAGTATGCCCAGGTATTTGTCTGTCAAATCTTTAAAAGCAGAAACCCTGCCACTGATCTTCTGCCTCAGGATGATGTCAAATGGTTGGCTTTCCTTAGAAATGGATTTAGTGCACACTGCTAGTGCGTGCAGACATGGGAAATACAGGAATGGACACCAAAGAGAGGGCTTTATATTTGCATTTCATCCCCACAGCCATCTTGGTAGCTTTCCATGTAGATTCTCTTGCCACTCTTAGGACAGACCCAGCATGGATAGCCAAGAGTGGGGAAGAAGCAGCAATTAATCTATCATCCAGCTCTGTGGATAGAAAGGCTGGGTTCTGCACCCCTTTTGACAGGTGAATCCCTAAGGGAACCTCAACTTTATATCCTGAAGCACCTTAGAGATAGTGATATACAAGGGTTCAGGAATCGGGCTAAGAATCACACCAAAAGGACTTGAATTTCCAGGATCTGCTTCTCTTTGTGCTTTTTATTTATACTTGACTTAGCTTTGTATTTTCAAAAATCAAGGAGAGAAATCAAGAGAATGGCAGTGATAAAGAAATGGTAAAGGAGAGACTGGGCTAGAGAAAGGAGAGGAACATAAGTTTCCAGCTATTAAGCCAAGACAAAACCTTTTCAGATTTCACTAAATTTTATTACTTTGATGACTTAAATTCACCTCTTAAAAAATACTAGGAGAGCCTTTTCAAGAGAGAGGGAAAAGACACTCTCGCCTCCATTGCCCCTGCAATCACTAAACCACAAGGCCTGCTCTCTGCTATACCACCTCTCTAGCTGCATGGAACTATCTCAATATGGGCACACATTTTAGTCATCAAAGCAGCTGAAAACAGTTCCTGGGCTCTCTCTCCACAAAGAATCAGACATTGCAGAAAGGTAAGCACCAGCCTTAACCCCACAGCACCTCCTAGGATGGCATTTCATCCAAGCCCATGATGACAGTTACCTGAGTACACTTTTCACAAAACCCCAAATTCTGTATTCTAGCCCAGAACCCGGAAAAAAAACCTGGTAAATTTAATGTTTCAGAGACGCAACACTTTGGATCCTCCAGGTTTAAGTGTATATAACTGGTATCAAGATGAACTTCCAATGTATGAGGGGTTTTAGTACACCAACATTGGGATGCTGGGAAAAGAAATGGCAATATGCTCTTCCCGAGCATTTACCAGTGTTTAATTAAGTTAAATCTTAATGCCTTACTTGCATGTTTCTGCAAGTTCTGTTCAGATGTTCTGCTGTCAAGCTGGACCACCACCTCTTCCTTTTCTCTGGCATTTGCAAAGTATCAGAGAATAAGTTATGATGGCACCAGTGCCTCTCTGCTGCAAAAGCCATTTACATAAGGCTTACTATATCTATTCCTCAGGTGTTAAAACTCCACTGAAATAAAACAGATACAATAACAAAGCTATAACTGGCAGTCATATTCATGGTGTGCTTCTTCATTCAAATGTATAAATATTTACTTAGTACAATCCTTCTGAAGACACTTAAGAAGTAGCTCAAGTTCAAAACCCTGTTTCATTACAATGCTAAAAGGATATTCCCCATTCACCACATATCCAAGCAGAAAGCATGGGTAAATATTAAAGTTGTCCAGAGCACTGGGAAACAATCAGGAACACACCATATACACAAGTAACAGTGCAGAAGTGTCAGGTATTTAACTACCATTCTCTCAAGTTGGAGGATTTATTCCCTCGTGGAGCATCTCTTTCATGAGCATCATTCCACAGCACAAACTGATCAG
This sequence comes from Pycnonotus jocosus, assembly GCA_013400435.1. NCBI lineage: Eukaryota > Metazoa > Chordata > Aves > Passeriformes > Pycnonotidae > Pycnonotus > Pycnonotus jocosus. The sequence goes on along the minus strand of VWYP01021188.1, from coordinate 7,459 downwards.
CACTGCCAAGCCTCACAGCACATACACAAAACAACCTCTCGTTCTTTATTAAAAGCTAAGGAGGGAATTAAACATCTCTTCTCTCTAGCCTGTATCCCTAGGATACCAAAGCTGGTGTCTCTTGGGTTTCCAGGCAATTTGGCTAGTTTTACACAGTTTTGGAGGGCAAGTTCCTTAAGGCTGCTAGTGAAGGAAACTCACCAGAGAAAACCAAATTGAGCTCTTCCCATTGCTGCAGGATAACAAGATTATTTCTGTCACTTCACCTCCCTTAAAGCCTTAAACTTGCTCCCAACTTCTGTGCAGCACAAGCACAGAGAGGTAACTGAGGTGCAGGGCTGCATCTTGTAAGACATTTTTCAGTGCTCAGGTGTTGGACGGAACTGACTCGTCCTCAGTCATGGACATGAGGACAAACAAAAGCTCATTTGGCTTCAGGACAGTATGCAGAAAGAACTGAATACAGCCTAAGACAGTGGAAAAAACCTTTCATTCTCAGAGCAAACTTAGATTTTATGTATCATATAGAGATATCTGGCTTATAAAATTACATCCTAGGGTAAAGTAATTGAGCTACCTCAGGATGGAGGTCCCAGAGAACTCCACTTGTATCCAACCCCTTGCATAGCTGCTTAAATGGGAAGGCACAGTTTTCCCATACAACATTTGATGCAAAACTTAATTTACTGGTCAGACTATAGTAAAAGAAACAAAGACATATTGTAGTATAATAAGCTAGAAGCAGGACTTCCAAAACTAATTTTCAAATACAGAAAAGAATCCTAGCAGGAAATCATGAAGCTATTGAGCATTTTCTGAAAAGTCCAGGCAAAACCCCAGCAATGGCCAGCCATGTTCAGTAAGAAACATACCAGAAGATTTCTTTTAAAAGCTATTTATATTTCTCTGCACAATAACAAATATCATCTCCAACAGCACGTAAAAACTTTACCAAAAACATGACATACAGGATAACTCTCTTGCTGTAGACTAATGAATGTTGAAATTTTAACAGATAACAGATAATTCAGAAATAGCACAGGAAAAGTGGAACAAGTTAGTGGACAGTATTTGTTCTCTAACTGCATACACAGAAGATGATCAAATCCTGATGGAGTCAGGAATACTAACCACTCTTATCATTATATGACTTACTAAAGAGCAAAATATTACTCATTCATTATCTCCTCTGATTGATATAACTACCTGCCTAATTATAAATGTTGCAACTTTCTGTTAACCTCATTCATGGCTGCTCAACTGTACAAAGAAATAGAAAATCTAATTTATGTGCACATATATTAATAAAACTGATCAACATCGTGGAAATTGCTGTACCAAGTGACCACTTGATACTCAACTGATCAAACAATTGACTTCAAGTTCCTTGAGTATTTGTAACTAGACAACAGGACATTATAAAAATCCCTTTCTGATACATCCTAAATTCAAGACTATATTCTGCGCATGAGAACAACACTCCTACCTTAAGCATGCTGAAATTGAATGCTAGTAACAGTATTCAGCCCTCTTTAAAAACCAATTTCAGTACTTGACATCTTCCAGCAAACTATTTTCAAGGTACAGTCATGTTTTAATCAGGTTATTTGATTTAATAATTGAACTATTAAATCAAATAACCTGATTCATTTTGTAAATTAAGGTCATTTACAAAATTATGTTATTTCTTTCCAAAAAACAAAGAAAATTAATTTCAGTTCCAGATAATCTATGATCTCTGTAACTTGGAAGCAACAGCTACAGTTTTTCACAGTTTATTATTTGCCTATTAAATGCTATTAAAGGAACTTTTGATTTAAATTTAGCCCTCAAATGCAAATTTTTCTAAATATGAGTATTAATTGAAATGTTTCCATGAATACAAAAATGTTTTCAATAAGAGTGTTTGCACAGAACGAATTAACTCTCTGACACCTCATATCCAAAGCTTCACGGTACTGAAAACTTTTGGTCCTCCTTTACAAACATTAAAAGATTCAAGTGAACTGATTTGAGGAGGGAAACTGAATTTTAAACTGTTAAACATGGGGAAAAAATGGCAGTCCTTCTTGCTCAATCCATTTGGGTGAGCTTTTCTAATTACAAGAGATGATGTAAGGAATAAGCACCAGTGAGACCCATCTCTTTAGTTACTCTTACCTCAATAATATACAAAACCACATTTTTGTAGAAGCAGTACAGTATGCATTTGGTAACTCGATTGTAACTCCAAGCACCGTGGACCAACAATAGCTTCTCCAAGTAGGAAAACTGAAAGACAGAAAAGAAGTATTTACACAGATGAAGAAAAATGATTGAAAGTAAACATCTGTCCCCAAGAAAAAAAAATCCTCAAATTAGCTCTTAAAATTGTTCAAGTGCAATATTTAAACAACAGAAGATATATGCAAAACAACAACTCTTAAAATATCTAAAACTACAGTCATTTCTGTAGCAAAAATTCTGAAGGTTTAAATGGTGAAAAGCCTTCAATTATTATTATCATCCTGATGACAAAATCAATGTTTTTGGGCTTACAAGGTTCAGCAACTCCTTTCCCTGTGTAAAATGAACAACCTAATAATCAAAACTGTCTTGAGCTGAAATAAAATACATGAGAGGAGAACAAAAGATGCATTTACAGGGAATAAATACTTACATTATCACTTCCACCCCTCCCCGCAAAATACATGCGACGGTGTGTTACATAAAATATTGTATAAAGCAGCATTTGCCGAAAAGGGCAAGTAAAAGAATCTTTTATAATTGTGTACCTTTTAATGCTAGTTTGAACCCCAGATGGAGCTCAAATTCAGAACTTTCGAAAATGGACTTTTATGGAGCCAGTGCTGTAATCCAGACTGGGAAATGGATTATTTTCTAGTCTTGGCTTTGTTAGTGAACCTTTTTATGACCTGCAGCATTCCTCTTTTGCCCAGTTACCCACAGCTCAAAGTGATGACTGTATTTACTGTTTAGCATGTGTGTACCTGAAGGGATCTTGGACACTCAGGTAGTTATTTGCTTTGCTTCCTTTTCTACAAAGTGGCTTTGACAGGAAAATCCTAACTTCCTAAATTTAGATTCTAGATCATTTTAACCAAAACTTATTTGTAACTGAAAGCTACAGTAATGAGTTAGGACTGTTCTGAGGCAGCTCTGCTCCCATGCTTTCCAGCAATGAAATCACTGAACCACAAATCCTGTAAGGACAGCCTCTCTCCCATGCATCAGCAACTCAGATTTGTTAGGATATGCCAGCAGAGAAGGAGAGAAAACAAAAGTGAACCAGGCTTCACTGTTCTCTGCTTAACTTGAGCTAGAGTTATAACTGGGACACCCCCAAGGGAGTAGCTGACCTGTCAGACCCCTAATGCCTCAAGTTAATATGCAGGAGAGCTACAACTTTCCTCATCAAAATCACTAACAAAACACCACTAAGGTGACGGGAAACTTGCCACAGTGTCCTTACAAGTCATCCCAAAGCTCTTGTGGAGAACAGGCAGATACAACCTGAGAACCTCTCTCTGCTGAATCTAACAACTCAGCAGCAAAAAATCCTACCATTGATTGCTCTTGCCTGTGCTCTCATGAAAATGAGAGGAAGATACTGAGCCTAAAGAACACACTGAGCCTGCTCACACTGGTGAAGAGTTCCATTAAGACATGGCAAAGCATTAAATTTGCTTTGATGCTGACATTATGCAATTGCACAGAGCAGTACAGATGGGCTCTACCAAGACACTGTCCTTGCTTGGACACTCCTGCATTTACAGCATTTTGAATCAGCAGGGGACATGACCAGCCTACCTGTGAAACAGTCTGTGTAAGTTTTTACAATCCTCTCTGCATCCACCCTAGCATAACTTCTTTTATACAGAGATTATCTTCTAGAATCTATCTTGACTAAAGGATGAAGTGATGGCATGTTGGAGATGTTTTAAGATGGTGAAAAGGCATACACAAAACAAGCCAATTTTTCCAAAGAAGAAAATTGAAACAAGGCCATTTGTTGAAGAAAGAAGCTTCCTTAATTAAGAAAAGGAAACAGTCCCTAGACACCAGATGGTCTCTGGATTAAGATGATAAAGCTATTTACTGAGAAAAAAGGAGTTATTAAAGTCTACTACTGTCTAACTAGTTAGGTCATTTGATTTGGGAATTCTCTAAATAGAGGTCACTGGTGCAATATCATTTCAAGGGAAAAGGATGATTCAAACAGATGCTCCTTGCACCTGTGGAAGCTATTTCAAGTGGAGTCAGACACAAGTTGGCTTTTTATTTTTGTTTGGTTTATGCTTTGATTCTCCCTGGAATCCCAAATGAGCCTATATAGAGACTCTCTCTTCTCTAAGTGCCTACTTCTGGCAGCACTGCATTTGAAATAGCATTTGAACATGAGATGCTATATTACAGTGGTCGTCTTAAATTACTCAATAAGAACATACTCTGCCTTCAAGGCATGCACACACAGTAATGTTTTAGTGGGAGTTACATGTCTTCAGTGAAAGAAATACACTCCACGGAGATCAAGTTTTTCTTTTGAACACTAACTTACCTTTTTTTAAGCACATACTACCATATAGTATTAGTCTATTTGACTAGAGGGACTTTTTTGTATGTTTTCTAATTTAATCAGTACAAAGTTCTTCTACACAATCACAAAAAATACAGTTTGAAAGTGTTTCACTAATTTTTGAACACTGCAATTCTGTGTAGGTGTCACCAGCTTTTATTTCATACTGAATGAAAAAGATTCATCTTATTGTCAGTAACTCACTGACTGGAATTTAAACCAAGAGCGATTTCCATGTTCTAACACTAAACTGAAATACAGGGGGTTTTGTTAATGCAAAAGCAACACGTGAACGTGGAATTACTTCTCCAGATTTAATGCTTCTGTGACACAAAAGAAATTGCATATGTAGGGCCTTCTACAGACAAAACTCTTGCTGTTTATGCTTAGTTACTAAAGCAGAAGTAATAAATTATCTGAGGAAGTCCAGGTAAAGAGCATTCCATTAAGTTACACAGCAGAAGCTATATATAATCTACTGAAATTAAAAATGTAAAACTCATTACAAGATACCAGAGACAACGACCATGGCAGTTCCTATAGTGGTATATATTCGGAATATGCTACTTTTTATGACAGAAAAACTTGGTAAAACTACCTAAAATTCTCAAGGCAGATTTTGTGAAAGGTCTCAGTTATTCAAACCTGAAATCGAATGCTCTTCATCAGAGGCCAGAACAGAGCAGCAATACAAGACTGCCACTTTGCTTCTCAGTAGGGTTAACACAATAGACAGTTATCTGTGCATACAGCAGCATTATCCTTGCCTTTTCAAAACCTCACCATCAAATGATGGTAATATTTCATGTCACTTGGTAGAACAAACCTGACTACACCCTGCCAGATGGGAACATCAGCTGAAACTCTGGTCACTGAGGAGACAAGAGATGGTCTCTGCTTCTTGTCAGCTCAATCTGGTTTTGCCATAGATCAGTCTCAAACACATAGAGCATCTCAGGTGTAAAAAGTATTCAGAGGATATTCAGCAACGGAAGCATGTTTTTCCTTTCTGATTTTTTTTTTCAAAATCTTGATTCTAAATAGTGGTTTCTTCAGCAAAACAAACAAAGAAAAAAGGCCTTTAACTCCTCTTTTTAGCTGAAGCAATCAGTTCTGAATTTGGTGAACTAGTTTAGGAGCACTCACCCAAATAATGTTCAAAATAACATGTAAAATGAAAATGCTGGTGAGCTCTCTAGAACTGTGATCAATTCTTGGATGCAACACACAGGGGAGGGGGAAATAACAATAGAGGAGACACCTCAAATTAAGAACTGCCTAACAGCCAAATTCTCACACACCTTCTCATACTAAAAGAAGAGTTTGCACCAGGACAGGTTACTTAAAGCATATTAACACAAGCATCACAGAAATTGCTTCCCCCTGACTACTGAAGAACGAAGATACTGTACAGTCATCAGGAGGAAACTAAAACTTTGAAGAGAGGGGGAGCTTTGCTCTGAAGCATATAAAATCATAACAAATACCCAAAATATATCCGAAATATGCTCTAGACAGCTTCTGGAAAAGGAAACAGACATGCTTCTAGCTTGAAGGCTAGAATAAGCCAATAGAGCACTACTATGGCTGCACAGTGCATTTCTCACAAGATGATATGGCAGTTGTTCATTCTTGCATCTGACCTGTGCAATGGCATAATCCGAGCAATTGGTTGCCTGCATGCCCTCATTGCCACTGATCCCCACTCCAACGTGAGCTGTCTGGATCATTCCTACGTCATTGGCACCATCCCCAATGGCAAGTGTTATGGCATTGACGTGTTTCTTGACCATGTCTACTATTTCAGACTTCTGTAGAGGAGATACTCTGAAAAGGAGAGAAAAAGGTGTCAGTTTCTCACATGCTGAGCTATGTGCCTTTCCCAAAAGAACAGCTGTAACCTACATTTAGAAGTTATCAAAGGCAGTTGCTGGGAAGTTCCTTTATTCAACAACTAAGCTTCAGAACCCGTGCCAAACTATTTCAGAAGAAAAAAGTAGCTTTAAAAATAGTTTCACTTTTACCTACTTGCTGATAGTTGACGCAAAAGAGACCAAATCTAAATGAAAGGTTTCAAAGCTGTGTTTTCCTTACCCAGCCCCTCCTAACTGGCATAACACTGATGATTATACTGGGAACACGAAGTGAGTTTCCCTTTCAACTACGACAGTTTACAGATTAACAGTGCAGGCTTCCCTGCCTCCTATCATCACCATCCAGAAGGAGAAAGACCATGAACACATTCAGAGACATTTTCAATGGTTTGCAAAAGATACTGCAGGCTTACTTTATTATTAAACCAGTTCTGTTTAATACCTTTATCAATGATCTCAATGAGTGGATTGAGTACACCCTAAATCAGTTTGCAGATGACACCAAGTTGGGCAAGAATATTGATCAGCTGGAGGGCAACGAGGCCCTGCAGAGGGATCTGGACAGGCTGGATTGATGGACCAAAGGCAGTTGTATGAAGTTCAACAAGGTCAAGTGCTGGCTCCTGCACTGGGGTCACAACTCCAGGCAGCACTACTGGCAGAGAAGCTGCCTGGCAGAAAAGGACCTGCGGGTGCCGGTCAACAGCAGCTGAACATGAGCCAGCTGTGCCCAGAGCAGCGACCATCCCTCTGTACTTGGCACTGGTGAGACCACACCTTGAGTTCAGTTTTGGGTCCCTTAATTCAGGAAAAACAATTTAGGTGCTGGAGCATGTCCAGAGAAGGGCAATGGAACTGGAGAAGGGTCTGGAGCACAACTCTTATGAGGAGCAGCTGGGGGAGTTCTGACTGTTCAGCCTGGAGAAAAAGAGGTTGGGGTACATACCTACTCACCCTCTACAACCACCACAAAGGAGGTGGTACTGAAGGGGGGGTGTCTTGCCCCAGG
>VWYP01021186.1:30254-50569 GCA_013400435.1 Pycnonotus jocosus | reverse complement strand
GGTAATTTTTTTTAAAATGAGTACTTCTTCACCTACAATTCCCCTGGTTGACGAAATTCTCAAAATTCCCCCTTTCTCATCTTTGATACCAGTTGTCAGTTTTCCATTTCAAGATCTTGTTTTCAAAGTTATTTGTCTTCATTCTCAAAATTCCTTTCTGTAAATTTTCTCTCTCCTGTCATAAGTTGCTTATTCCCTAAATCTATTTTTCCATCAGGAAATGTAATTCTCTTTTCCTTTGTTAGCTTTCATAGGAATTCACATTAAATGGAAGCCAATTTGAAGGGTGAAAATACAGCTCCACAAAGATCAATAGTAGATCTTGTCCTGCATCATGACCTCCATCAAGGAAAGCAGGTAGCATCACCAACAGTTTCAACCTACAAATAAAAACTGTGCTAATAATTCAGAAAAATGTATTCCCACTTCTAATTTAAAATATCACAAATTACTCTTTCCCCATTCCAAGCCATTTTCCAGTGAAACTGCATGAATATCAATCCATGCATGTCTCATTTGGAATCTGCATAAACCAAGAATAATAGGGTGCAATTTGTAATTCTTTACCTGTGAACTATCCAACATGTAAAGTGCATTTTCCAGCTGAGACAAGTTTAGCTTGGCTAGGAAGATAAACCCTTTCTGGCTCAAGCTGCTGCCTATGCATGAAGCAGAGTCCTATTTTGAGCTTTAGCTGTTGCAGCATACAGAGCAAACACAAGATGTACAGGATGTAGAGTGAGCATGCATGTTGTGACAAAAAAATAGCTGCAGCATCTAACCTCAGATTATAACAGAGATGTTTTAGTCTCAGATTCCATCTGCTTTGGAACACAGCCACAGGACAAATTACAACCAAATTTGAAAACAGTATACAAACAATGCATTTTCCTTGATGCTATCTAACCTTGTTCCTTGGGGAAATATCTATATGTTTATATATCTTAAATTTCCCTTTTGCCATATAGATATTTTTTGTGCCACTCTTGATTAGTAGATACCAGAGACTAACAACTTTATTGTAGGACTGGATTTAGTGAGACTTGTCATATACTTTGCTTTTGTTCTGCATTTTCTGTAAAGAAAAAGATCATCTGTGCCACCACACATCCTTGAATCTCTACTTTCAGGCTAGGAGCATGAATATGAACATCTGGAATACAATTTATATCTCCATGGTGTCACCTTTGCAATGTGTTAAGGGCATGGGTTTGTCTTCTATTAAAATACTTTTCACCTCTTATCTCACTCTTACACCTCTACACCATTATGCTACAATGTTACAGATTGACTTCTTTTCTTTTCTTTTCTTTTCTTTTCTTTTCTTTTCTTTTCTTTTCTTTTCTTTTCTTTTCTTTTCTTTTCTTTTCTTTTCTTCCAGGTTGTTTATAATCTTTTCCTTTTTGTCTTCTCTTTATGCCCTCTTGCAAAGTACCACTACATAAAGCAGCTGGCATGGCTTGAGCTTTTTGTCACTCTGCCTTTCAGGCACAAGGGATGGTGTTTTTCTGGGTAGTTGACAACACAGGTCTTTGATGTACAGAGTGACAGCCCTTGTTTCATTCACCACCAGGGCATGTTTTTGTATGAAATAATAAAAGTATTAAAAGAGGAAAAATTAAAAAAAAGAAAATTGCTTTCAGAGTATTTCCCCCTACCCCCAAAAATATAACCAGAGTCCACATCTGAAACATAACCCTGGACAATTATTAGAAACATATGCATCTCACATGTAAATTCTGGGCCAGAAGTCTAACTTCAGCAAGTAGTCAGAGTTACAGAATTCCATATTCAATCATAGTTTAACTTTTAAAACACCATTCCTATTCCAGAACCTCTCATAAAGAGATAATATTCTCAAAACACAGGCTTTTAGGATGCATAGGTTATTTCTCCATGTAATATTCAGCCACAACTGGATGAGCTGTGCAAAATTGAAAACTAGATTTCTAAGAAATAATATTATCAGTTCAGAGCCGAGAGCAACACTGAATGCTGGGACTAACCTGTTTCCTCAGATGTAATTTTTCTGACACATGCCAACTGTAATCTCCTTTTTCTTACTGTTTCTAACAAGACCTCGTTGTGGAAAACTAACTCCAATGGAGATTAACTGATTTACAATCATAGAATCATTTCCACTATCTCTTTACATTTATCATGTAAGTTGTAGAGCATGACACAGGTAAAATCCTGTTGCCTGCTTTGAACTAGTGAACATTTCTATTGCTCATGCCACAAAACAGTAGGAAAATGTTTAATGCAACAGTAATGTTAAGTTTTCTACCAGCTCTTTGAAACAATAAATTTTTGTCTTCAATAGCCTACATTTGTTTCTCAGAGAGAATAAAATATTACTCTCTGTGAGTGATAGTAATCTGTTTTTCTGTCCTAGCAGGAATACATTAACCAGGAAGCTCCCTGCTCATGATTATATTTCTTAGCTTAGAAGAGGCAACCATTAAAACGTATCAATGAAAAATAATGTCTTTCTTTAAATTAACTAATATCTACGTTTAATGAAGCTCAGTTTATAGTGATTTTCTGGATGAAGTGCTTTTCTTTCAGCCTAATTATGTGCACAGCTTTCAGACAACAAGGAGTGTCTTTAACATCAGATAAGAACCTAGGCTTTTATCTCAATCAATAGTCTTTAGCCTTTGAACTCATGTCAGAGAAAGACCAGTCCGTCACATTCAGTTCTACCTGACCTCTTTCTTCTTAATGCACACTGCCATTTACAGAAGGAAAACATACAGATATACAGTATATGACCAAGTAAAGTATTCAGGACATTTTGTGTACGGGGGGATGGGATCTTTTATGGCTGTAGAAATGGGTGACTGAAATGATGATGTTAAAATTTTCTTGTTTCCTTTCACTGGGCTTTGTGTATCTCAAAGGAGCCCCATATGGTGCTCTTTGTCCGTGTCATTACCTCGTTACAGCCGCTGTCTGCCAGCCAAAGGTAGAACGCTGCAGCTGTAGACAGCGATACAACTGGAATTGTCTAAGGTCAACAGTGCCGTAATTACTTTAAAATGTCAGCGTACAATAAAATACAACAGTTCATCTGGCAGAAAGCAAATTAGCTTTGACCATAGCGTAATTACCCTTTTCTCAGCACCATTAGAAGAGATCAAATCTCCACATTCAGTGTTTGAGGAAAGGCCATCAGAGTACACTCTACCTGACAAGGATGCACATTTGCCATTTTGAGATATAATTAATTGTCCCTATAATAGAAATTTTTATATTTGACTCTGGAATTGAAATGCGTAATAACCTGGCTTCTTCATATTTAACCATTTCTACTCTGAGTTGATATGCATTGCAAAGTGAAACTAGGCGATACCAACACAATGAAAATGTGTTAACCACTCCATCAGTAGAAAACTGGAGCAAAATTGTATTTATTTATTGTCTTAAGCTTAATTGGACAGCCTCTGTTCTCACCAACATAGGTGTAAATCTGGGATAATATTACTGAAGCAACTGATGTGACTGTGGATTTATACAGGTTCCTTTGACTTTGGAACCAGTCTATAAAGTTTTACTTCACGGCAAAAAGAAAGTAAGGATCCAAAGCACTGGATACAATAAATAAATAGTTACTTTTTCAAAACTACTACCTTCAATCTATCTTTTCAAGTGTCATCTTGTTAAAATGCATATAACCATACTTAGTAGAGTTCAACTTCAAATCCTAATCTGAACTTCAGACAAAAAACTCATGCAGTGACATGGGGCTGATGAACCTGCAGTGTTGGGACAACTGAAGCAGCTACTTCTTCCAGGGTCTTTTTTTACCAGTATGCTCACATATATGTTCACCAGTGATGTGTTATTCTGGTTAAATGGGGAACAAATGGCAAAAAGCAGACCTGCGACTACCGTTGCTGTAGGGCAAAGCACGGTGCCTTGCATGCATGTTCAATTTCATTACTATTTAAGGGTTTTGAGAGAGGTCTAAGCTGATTTGAAATGACTTGCAATGTCTGAACAGTATTCTGTTGTGTGTCTCAATGTAGATTCACATGGAATACTATTTCATACTAGAATTCCCTTGCAGAGCATTTACCAAATTCCACCAAATGTGAGACATTATTATGCATTGTGCTGTGGGTTTTATTTGTGTCTGTAGATGTTAAAATTGCAGTGTGTTCTTGTGACTCTGAAACTAAACCATGAAAGATTTTATAAAAATAAAATCTCTGAATATGGCTGGTAAGAAAGATAAAAATGTTATAGTGCATGCCAGAAATACTGGAAAGGACATAAAAATCATGGTTTTTAAAATATCATTGCTTTGGAAAGCATATATTTTTACACTTAAACATATTTTTGTAGTACAATACATCAAGTTATACCTTGAAAACTAAATGAATATCTGGACCTGTTTGCAATACCTTGACAGGTTTTAACCAGGTCATCTGCCTACAGTATTTGCCCTGTCTCAAGTGTCACTTACAAGTCCTTGAATTATAATTATACAATGATATCTATACATGCAATATGAAAGCAAACAAAGCCTTTTCTCACCGAAGTGAATTCTCAGCAGGACAGAGCAGATAAACACAAACTACAAAAAGACTGAATTTTTTCTTTGCTTAAAAAGAAAAAGGGAATTACAGTTCTCTGTGGTTTTGCCTGCTTTGTGCCCACAGCCAAAGTAAATGTGTCTCACTGGATATACATGTGCATGTTTGAGGGTGTTACTGAAGATCTAATTCTGCTTTCCACCTCATTGAATCCGTAGCTCAGTCTCACTCATGTACTCATCAGCACTTTCACTTGGAATGGAAAGTTAATGGAAAGTCAGTGTAGTCAAGTGGGAATGAGGAGGAAAACACAAAAATAAATAAAACCAAATCACCAAAACTAGGTCAGAATAGAACCCAGCTCTTTATCTCATTTTGAAAGTCTATATAGAAATGTATGCATAACAATATAAATGTTAAAAATTGATAATAGAAATAACCAGTAAAATAATAACAATATGTTGAGAAAACAGTGATGAGAGATAAAAACATCCCACATTATTTTGGCAGTTTTCTTTATCAAAAGAATATATAATAATATACATTCACTAATATTTTCTCTTTAGTATCATTTACTTTAGTATCATTTATCATCATTTTTCTTTTGATTGCCAGGTCACCTGTATAAGCCTTCAGAAACACAAGGTGAAAAGAAAGAACAGAAATGAGCAAAGGTTGCAGCAGCCATAAGAGCTGAAAGACAAAAAAATGCCAGCAGTACTATTCCCAGCCTCAACAATCATGCCTAAGTAATTCCATCTGAGAGAACACAACAAAAGCATATTGAACCTGGCCTTGGTCTCATGTATGTGTATCAGTATCATAAAGTCTGTTTCAATCTGAACTCAGTTGTAAACACTTTGCAAATGAAATCTGTATCCATTTGAAAGTACATGTTTGGGCTGCACTGACATATGGCAGAAGACAGGACCAAAATTTAGAGTACCTCTTCTTCACTGGGCCTGGCTGAGAAGCAGCATGGTTTGAAATAGAAAATGTTTTTCTCCTAATAGTTATATTTATGAGCATTCCTGGAGAAACTCTAAAAACTAGTTGTTGCTAAGTTCTGTGTGAGAGCAAAGCAAAGACTTTTTGCTTGATTTAACATCTTAAATACTGTCTGTGAAATAACAGCCCATTTTTTATATCTGCCATCAGGTACAGTTGTATGAGGACCTAACCATATAGGGAAAATTCTGACAATTTTACAGCTGTAGAATAATACATTCAAATCCAATTTTATTTACCAGGATATGTAAGACAAAAAACTTAGGATAAATATATTGATGTCCCACAGAAGCATGAGAAACACACTACAAATCTTATATGTTTGTTTTCTGGCTGACTATGTCTGTTCACCTTCTTAGTACTTTCCCATGGTTTGATTGCATGGTGTTATTTCAAAATTCTTGAAGAGTGGAAAGATGGGGTGGTGAGGTGAGATGGCATTTCATCAGTAAAAGATAACCACTTGCGGTGTTTCACATTACCTTATCCAAGGTGTCTTCCTCAGGTAATACCATTATTTAATTACTGATAGCTCATCCGGGTGTCTGAATAATGACTAGCTCTCTTCAGAGCACTGATCCCAGAGAAAAAATTCAAATTCTCTCTACCTCTAAGAAATACTTGTAGATATCAGGAAATTGAAGTGTGCATATTCATAGGCAGTCTGGCAGGACTGTAATGATTTAGTTACCTGAATTACCTTAACACCACAAGGAGAAATGCAGAGTAGAATAAAAATAGCTGCTGTAGTCTTTTCTCAAAGGCAAGCAGGTCCATCCTTGGATCCTTAATCATAGCACAAACATCTTCATACACACACATATGAAAAGCTATAAGTCCATTTTATTCTGGATTTCCTTTACAAAATATTCCCCTGCAATGAAAAAAAAGACACAGCAGTTGATGATTCAGCTTGATCTGGTTTATATCTAATGAACAAAACCATTTCAAATTACATAACTGTGTAGAAAGGAAGAAAACAGACAAGCATTAAAAAAAGGTGTTTTGATGGATACCAAAATGATCCTAATTGACTGAATTTTTTTTTCAGGCTAGTATCCTGCTTTGAGACAAAGAGATAGAGCAGTTCACAGTAGCATGCAGTTACATGTAGTACAAGCATCTTCTGATACTCAATATCATAAGCTGCACCAGATCTTAAATCTCTTTGTATTCTATTTAAAGACATAGATGGATAACTACTGAAAACAAAACACAACATGCACCTTCATGATATTCAGTATAGCATTCACTCTGCATTCATAATAGCACTTTGGTTACATAAAAACCTCCCTAACTTTCTGGAGAAATCCTGTCACATACAACATTAAACATTATTTACATTTAATTAGGCGAAATCAAATCCTGCAAGTTAGTTCATTAAATTTCTCTGAGGCCAGTTGTTTATGTAAGCATCGAATCATTAATATGCAGCTACTTTCATAATTATAAGGCTGTCAGATAAGAAACCTGCTGCCTTGGACAGATAAAGAAACTTGGAGTCATTCACAGATATAAACCCTGATTCATCTCTATCATATTTGGAAAAAACTTAGCCAGAAATGCAGACTCACTTTCCAATGCAAACCAGCAACACAGAAGTGAAATAATAAATGCCACATTAATATGACTTAAACAGGAAAGCAGAATAGTAAATAAAATCTGCAAACTCTTACTGCATTTTCAGAAAGAAGGAAAAAACAAAGAAGTTGAGCTAAAGTGTTTTGTATAATTCTAAATTTATGAAGATGGTGAAATCGTACTTCCATCTTTGACAGGAAAGAATTGTGTTTTAAAATGCATCTTTATTTAGGCAGTAGCATCTCTGAATGATATGGTGAAATTAAAGGTGGGGCCAGCATGTTCCTAGAGTACAGTCCAGGATACTTGGCAGTTATCTAACAGGATAGATATCACATTCTCCCATATTCCTTTTCCTATATTTCATCATACCTTAACCCTTCCCACAACCACCACATAGGCATAACATAGGACAGGTGTTTGCTGGCTGACAGCTGTGACCTGAGTTGGGCAGAGCCCTGGGCAGGGTTTTGCCCAAGGTGATCAAGGGTTATTGCCCAATAGTTTGTTGTTCTGCTGTTTAGAGCTGTAAGTCTACAGAAAGAAAGGTCAAGAACAAGGTTCTTGTCTTGTTTCATCCCTTTGGTGTCACTCAGACAGATTTCTGCTGGTTTCTTCACTAAGGTGAAGGAAGAATACACATTTCCAGGATGCACTGCCCCATGGTCTTTACAACTATGTGAAAGGAGGTTTTATTAAGGTGGGGATCTACCTCCTGCCCTGGCTCAAGTGAAAGAATGGGAGGAAATGGCCTTGAGTAGTGCCAGGGGAGGTTCAGATTAGATTTTTTTTAAAAATTACTGAAAATGTGACAAGTGTGGTTAATTAGGCATTGGGATAAGTGGCCCAGGGAGGTGGTGGAATCATTGTCTCTAGAGGTGTTCAAGAGGTGTCTGTATGTGGCCTAGGGATATGGTTTAGGAGTGATTGTAGTGGCGCTAGGTTGATGGATGAAGCAGGTCATCTTGAAGGTGCCTTCCAACCCTGATGATTCTATGTTTCTGTGGTCCCACAGGCAGCAGTAGGCTCCCCACGCTGTGGGAGACTGGAGCTCCATGCCACTGGCCCTTTATGTCCATAATATAACTGGAATTACATTTTCTGTTTCGTCAACCATTGGCTTGTCCTGCTAGTTTGTGTGGTCTTTTATGGAACTTTTTCTTATTGTCCATATTAAAGGTGATTTTTAGATCTTTGGTTATATGCAAAGATATATTTATCTTTACGTGTAATATAAACATACAAAGTGTATCTTCATCTTCCCTGTGTGAAGGAAACAGGGAGATATACAGAGACTGCTCTGAGATCATGTGGGTATGGTGGTTTAAAACATGGAATCCAGACAATCACTGAGAGTATGAAAACGCATGGAAATGTGCCAAAAGACATATCCTTTGTCACCTGGATGAGGGCAGGGAGGGAGGTCAGCCTGTGGTATGGGGGCTCCATGCAAACCTCACCATGAGGTCATTTTTTGTGCACAGCTGGGTGTTCTGCACTCTGCCTCTGGAAATTTTCACTGAAGTCATCAAAGGAAAACTCTCACTACATATCACAAGCCACTTTCTTGTGTACTCTGCTGCTGCAACACCTTTTCAGATTAAGTACAAAAAGATACCAGGTACCATTAAAACCTCTTACAATATATAACTGGAAAACTAAGCAGTAACAAAAAATCCATTTTGCTGAAACCCTTCATTTTAAGTCTTATGCGACTATGCTGGTGTATTCATTAATTTGACAAAATCAAAGCTTTACATATTCATTCATTATCTAACGCATGTCTAAGTTTCAGCACTTTCAGCACTTTCACTGCTTTCTTGTATTTACACCAATGGACTGGGTGAAGTTATTTTTGAATCTCATGCATGATCTATTGGTCTTTTTCACATTTTAAGCATTGTAAGCACTCTTGTATCAAAAAAACCCCTTTGCCAAATCAATGGGAACTTTTGTTCAATAGGTAATGGTCTTCAAAAATGTTAATCAGGGGATGCTAGAAGAGGAAAAGAAAATGACTGAAAGCAACATTTGGTCAAAAATTATGTTCCCTTATATAGTATATTTGGCTTTCAGGTGATGCCTTACTATGGCATTTTTAGAAGTAGGCAAAGGAAAGGTCAGACAGAATAAGGCTATATTGTACAGAGACTCTGTAACAGTTGGACTAGAAAGTGCTGACAAAACAGTCATGAAAAAGATAAACTAAGCATGTCCTTTATGAGAACAAAATAATAGTCACCAAAACCAGATAAAAATACAAAAGGAGTTTACTTGTTAGGTGGTGTATAGCTCACATAATGAACAGATCCTGAAAAGGATTAGGATATAGATGAGCAATGCCGGGAATGTATTTTTGGCTATGCATGTGTATATTGGAATTCCCACTGGTTAATAAAAGGATAGAGATTAAACATGAATAGACTATGAATATATTTTATACATGCATACCTTTAAGGGATTCATTATCAACAAAAATATCCCTTATTGTATGGTGGCGGGTATTGATCAACTCTTCAAGCAGCATGATCTGCTTAAGTCTTTGACTCTCTTCTCCAGCAGTAAAACACTGTAGATGCTTGGCAGTCTCCATCACTGTTCCTCTCACACAAGATTTTATCCTGACTCTATTGGCAAACATAGAGCATAACACAAATCAAATCCTCATTCCCTTAAGGTTGTCATAAAAATTTTGCTCTGCAGTATTTCTTGTGCCACCTCAGGCATATTATATAAAATACCAGAGAAGAGAGAATGGGGATCCAACTGAAAACCACACCCAGATAAGGCAGCAAATGAGTTTTGTGTCCACTAGCATGTTTTCCTTCCATTCTTCAACTGCACCCTCTAAACGTGCACAATTGTAACTCATCTAGTGGTGCTCAGTAACACCTCAAGAGCAAGCAACACCTGTAAAAGGGTTAAGTAACCAATAAACCCTTAGAAAGCAGAAGTAGACAAATCAAACACAGTGACAGGGCAATTCCAAAGCCAACCGCATGCCCATTAAAGCAATGGCATTTTAAAAATTTTCATAATGTTTACAGGAATCAGCTGAGTGCAAATGAAGGAAAGCTTGTGTCAGGGTTTTTGCAAGGGTAAGGATGGTAACACTGAGGTTGGGCCTCTGTTAAATAATTTCTTCTTGAGGTAATCCTTCTTTCCCGTTGGCTTTCAGTTACAGAGGAGTCAAAGAGCAGACCTCTAAGCCAACAGGGTCTTTTCTTAGAAGCTAGAAAGTTTTGAAACTCAACATAGAGAAGCGTTTAAACCAGAAGGTGTCATTCAGCACAAATCATGATCTCATTTGGAGTGTGGATACTTACAGAAGAGCCAAAACCTTAAGGCAGAGTTGGAAAGTGAGAAGTCCAAAAATTTTACAAAGCTTCACCAAAGCACTAAGAGGCCGACACATAATTTTGCTGGAAATTTTCCTAACCTTCCATCCTTATAAACTCCACGCAGCCTCGATTCTTTATCTTTTGTTTTCTCTTTCTTTTAACCAAATGAACTTCCTCACTGGCCTCAACCTCTTGTAATTCCTGTGCTGCACAAAGTTAACCCATGTCTTTAAAAACAGAATTCAGAATCAGATTAGTATATGTCAAGCACTACAAATTCTCTATGCCATCAAATTCTCACATTACAAAACCACAAGTACTGTTTTCCTAAAAAGCACCTTTCATGGCAGTAAGCTGCCTTTTAGTGAAATGTGACTGATACTGTGTACTGTTTTAAAAATGGCTTGACAGAATTGCTAATGTTCTCATTCCTTCAGGATATTTCCTAATACTTGTAGCCTTTTCATGTTTCTAATTAGGCCAGTAATGGTCCCTGAAGTTAAACCAATTAAAATTATTTACTGTGACACATAGTGTGGAGATAATTATCTGATATCTGAATCCAACTTCTGCTTACTTCGCAACATTACTTAATAGAAAACAGAGAACCTGATGCACACACTTTCATTTTACTTGTCTACCAAATGTGTTTGCCCTATAGCAAACTGTTAAAATAATGCATTAAAATCTTTGTGGTGCTAATCAAAATGTTTTAAATCCACTCAGACTCCTTTATAGCACTGAGAAGCACAAAAAACTCTCACACATTACCTTTTACATTATAGTTGCTGATCAATGTAGTATTATACCTATATTGTAGGTAAAATAAAACACTTCCAGTTTTTTTGTTTCTCTTGAAAACATACAGGGAATAGAAAAAAGACTTGACATTTTTATACTTATGGACAAAATAAGATGATTTTTTTTCAATAAAATAGTTTTGTCTCCAGATTTTATTTAATTTACATGTCATATTTCCACAAGCCAACTTTTTCTGTAAAAATTATTAATTGATATGAGGGGATTTTCCAACATATCGTATTTCATAGTTAACATTCTAAATTTGTCCAAAGTTCACTTGGATTGTACCAATTACAGAGTGTCATGGGAAGGGCAGAAAAGATACGTGAAAAAAAAGTAAGATATTCCACAGGATAGATAATGTTTATCTATGTAAACTATGTATCTAATGTATAATGAAAAATGTTCCACAGAGTAACCACTAACAGAGAACCCCCCTTGAGGGGGAAAAAAATCCTCTATACCACAAATTCTGCATTTGGAAAAAATTTGGCCTGTTTGCCAAGTGAAATTGGTTGAAGCCTTCACACAGAAACTTGAACCAGTAAAAGAATTTATATTTTTGTGGAAATCTGTCAAATGCCGCAAATTGCAATAACATAGAAAGGTGTTCAGCAAACTACAGAGACAAGCCAAGACTATTTCCTCATGACAGGATACCACTCCCTTAGCACAGATAGTGGGAAATGCCTCTGCTTTGCCAAGTTCTCCGAGCTTTGTGGCCAATCTGAAACCCAAATGGAGTGCTTATGGATTTGTCTAATTCAAATTTAGCATCACATTTCTGCACTTCTCTGGTAATTGAAAATGTATACATGATCCTTGTGTGGAAGAAATGTGCTTTACTTACAGGCTGGGAGAACTGAGCCTGCTGAAACAAATTCTAAACAGGGAACAACACAGACTTGATCCCCTCCCTGCTACAGGGATGTGGCTTTTCTAGAGTGAAGGTAGAACAGTGCTTTATGTTCTGCTGGCCACTGGACTGTGAGATAAGTCAGCTCGGGTGGCTTACTTCCCTGCACTTCAATTTTTCATGTCTGGCCTATAAATCCTTATCATTTGAGGCATTATCAGCTAGACTGTGGTCTATGCACGGTGCACAGGAGGAGTTACCAAGTTACAAACTCTTTTATTGTGTTCCAGATTTTAGTTCATTAGAAGCACAGAAAAATATAAGGAAATTATATTTAAGGCCATCCTTACTCCTCCCACTTCTTCAAAGATTTCAAGGTAGTGAGTTAAATTGATATGTATTATGAAAAAACATGTTCTTACATCATCACTATCTCATTCCATCTACTTCCTGCAATTTTCCATATATTGCAGTCTTCAATACACCATCAACTCACACTTAAATGAATAAAGCAACTGCAAACATTGTTAGATATCACTCTCATGGGGAAATGATTTCGTATTTTAGCTAAGTTGTCTGTCCTGAGAAAGAGGATCAAGTTAGCTCATGCACAATAACTACTTCCTACATCTTAATTTACTTCATATTTCTTTCACCTTCTTGTCATTGCTGACTAATTCAGATACATTCTTTTATCTTGCTGATCACGAAAGCTAATTAATTCTTGTCTGGTCCTGATGCTATTGAAAGCAAAGGAATGTGCACCAATTCCTGTCATGAAGGGGTTAAAAACTTCTCAGCATTCACTCTTGAAGGTTTGTTTCTGTGCCCTTTTTAGACAATGACAAGCCTAAGTGTAAAACTAATTAACATTTCAAAAACTACTGTTAATCAATAGTACACAGCTTCATCGTGAGACTTGCTCTGTCAAGTTTTATTGCTTGATTTTTTATACCATATATTTCAAATTATTGTGCTAGTTTTAGATGTGTTTGCTGGATTGAGAACATGATGAAACATTAAAAGACTGAAGTCACTAGAAATACATCACTGGTATTTTTTTAATACCTCCACTAAACTCTAGTTATTTATTCTGCTGTTCCTCCTCCATCCCTCCCCCATCATTCTGTTGAGTGGCAGACCTGATTTTCATTCGATTTTATTGTTGTACTAAATGACACATTATGTTTAAGATAACAATTTATCATCATTGTCTATCAGGAGAATGCTGGCGAAATCTAAATTAGACCCCTCCTAAAGGCCTGTTTGCAAGGTAGGATTTTTATGTCAGAGAGAATAAAAAGGTTTATTTGTTATTTTTGCATTTTTTGTTTTGCTAGCAGAATGACCATAATTCCAACACATAGAAACTGGGGGAAATTTTCTGTTTTAGAGAGACTTGATTGCTTAGGTCTACTGATACTAATATGCATTTGGTAGAGCACTTCAGCTTCTGTTAAACCAGATTGTATCAAAGCATTATCAACAACTCATAAACTCAATACTACTTTGTCATTATCAAGATGACAATATCTGACAGCTATATATTACTGAAAAATTGAGAAAGGTGAAGGAGGGTGCCAGCGACTCTTCAAAATTGTAAAAGTGGACATTTCATCTTGGCATTTTTGAGCACCAAAAATGAGTTGACCACAAGCTGACTTATGTGGTCTATTTTCACCAGCTTCATGCTGGAAAGAGTGGAATGTATACTGATTGTGCTGCTGTGGACAAAAATTTACTGTGAGGAAAAAATCCTATCTTTCCTCATATTTAGTTATTTGCAGTAGAAACTTGAAAATTGCAGTTAAATTTCCTCCAAAACATTACTGCTATCAACTTTGTAATAATCAAAATCCCGAATTTTACAAGGAATGTAAGTAAGGTTCAAAGCCTGAGAGTAAGTAAGGCCTGAGAGACTTGAGGGCAGAATGAAGTAATCAAACCAACTGAAATTCAGATTTATTAAGATTTAGAGGTAATCCCTAAATCAGAGGAACATACACCTCCAGCCTCAGTTATCAGGTGAATTCCCTGAAATGCTATAATTTCTACAGCTCTATGGAGAAAACAGAGACTCAATCTCCAGAGAAAAGGAGCAAACCTTGTGTTTCAAATGTTATACACCAACGCAGACATAAAGGACAACCCTGATTAGTAGAACCTCTCCTCAAACCAGACTTTGATAGGGACAAGGAGTTAGCTGCTGTGAAGCCAAGCATCATTTTGGACCATGCCCATCGTATGGGAATCCCCATGTTTTTTGAAATGGGTTTCTGAGGTTTTCACTGGCTGAGAGCTAAAGTGCAGTGCAGGAATGGAACAACTCCATTATTTTTTTGTGGGTCCACAGGTGACCTCACACATCTGCAACACAACTGGAATAGTGGCTTAGAGACAGGAGACAGATTGTGGAGAGATTAACCTTGAATAACATAATCATCATACTGGGTTTAAGGGAATCTAAGGGTATTCTTCATTCTTCTAAATGCTGGGATTCACCTCAGACATAGTCCAGCCATTCACATAATTTCTATTAGTCTCTTACAGTTTTAGATCTTTAATTTCCATTGCATCCTGCTTCCATAATGGTTCATGAAAGAAATATTACTGCAGAGGCAGTAGGCCTAAAGGAAAAGGTGCTTATGCACACATCTGAAAAAATAAAAAATATTAATTTAATTCGTTTTGACTATTCAGTGTTAAATTGGAAGCTGTACAATGTAGAGCACTTTCATGTCATTGATTCAAGGATATCACCAGCCCCTCAGTATTCTTACAGGATCACTGATATAACTTTCAGCAAAAGTATGTCACTATATTGCATGTCAATATTCATGCGCTTGTCAACTACTTTCTAAAAGTAAGTAACAGCATTATAAATATAAGTTCTAAATGATTTTCTAAAACCAAAGGAATTCCATCTCTAATCAATAGCAGACTTTTTAGGCAAGTTCATAGTCCCAGACTGAGTAGAATAGACACAATCTACTTCCAGGACTGGGACCCTCTGATACTTTTGCCTTCTCTGTAGATTATACTTTGAATTTAACATATTTTAATCTATTAAGATTCATTAACATTCTACAAACACTACTGGAAACTTCTGTTTTGTCAACACAATTTGGTGTCATAATTTGATCAATCTGAATCTCTGAATCCAGCTAATCTGAAGAGGGACTGCATGAGGAAATTTTTCTAAAATTCAGGTGGAAAGGCATCAAAGGCTGTTTTCTCACAAAGAATAATGCAATGAAGTTTTTGAAGCTCAGTTTCCTTTGCAATTCCAGTGAAGCTGTGCTTAATTTCATTATAAATGCTCAAGCAGCTGATTGTGGTTATTGTACATACATTTACCAACACATTAAACACACTCATTAAAACACACAAGTATAATAACATAAAGTAACTTTGCAATATTGGCTCAGTACCAATCAATGATTCCCAGAAAGACGCATATAAAACAATTCCTTATATACACAGTTCAGTAGTGGGAATTAATTCTGGGATATTTATCTTTTAA
Organism: Pycnonotus jocosus; assembly: GCA_013400435.1. Lineage (NCBI taxonomy): Eukaryota > Metazoa > Chordata > Aves > Passeriformes > Pycnonotidae > Pycnonotus > Pycnonotus jocosus. The sequence continues at coordinate 34,918 of VWYP01021186.1, read as the reverse complement.
TTTGTTCTAAAAAATCAAACAGCATCAGAGAAATTTCTCTCCAATTAGCATGTTTGGAATAGGTTAACTATTGTGATTTTTTTTCTTGCATCTGAAAACATTTGTCCCTTGTATTTTTCCACTATGCTTTTCTGACTAAAAGTACAAAAATGCCCCATGAAGACTCAAGAAAATGGGTAAAGAAAAGGGACATTGTTGTGCAGACACCAGAAATAATGGTACAGAAAATTCTTTTCAGTGGATCACCAAATTTACCTCTGATGCAAAACCATTTCAGACTGAAGAGTCATATTAGTTTTGTGGTTTTCTATCTGTTTTTTTTTCATATGACAAAATTTAAGCTTAGCTGTTACCATTTTAGGAACATTCTATATTATACACAGAACCACAAAGATCAGAACAAATCTGTTTACCTAAATTTTCCTTGGATGAAATTTCACTTGGATGAAAACTGACCATCCTGTGGAAAGCTGTAGGACACTGAAAATAACAAAGAAATTGTGGAGAAAGAGGAGGTAGGGTTACAGGCTGTGGGATGCACCTGCAGAACTCCATGGTAGCACAGGGAGGCTTCTCTCTGCCTGACCCTGGGGGCAGGAGGTGTGACAAGGCAGACACCCTACAGAGAGAATCACCCCACAGAAGGACATTGGGAAAGCATGTTGCTGGTGTGGCAATGTGTGATAGGTCAACTAGTGAAAAACACCACGTAAGGAAATAGAGTGTCTTGAAGAAGCGTATCACACCAGCTCGTTTGTCTGAACAGATGTCTCAGTATCCCTGCTGGTCTGAGTCTGTGCCTCGACCATGGCAAGAAGTCTTAAAAATACATCTGGCTTGAAGTCTTGAGTGAGATGTTAAAGGAAGGTTTAAAGGATGGTAAATACCTGAAAAATTTGTGTTAGAGAAGCAGAACTGAATCCAATCTTTTTTTTTAAAAGTTCTGTAGGGCATAATGGAGTAATTATTTGCCCAGTATCTATCACTGAGTTTTTCTTGTTCAACAGTTTGTTTATCAAAATTTCACTTTTTAAGAATTTTTCCACATGCTGCAAACCACAGGGTTTTAAAAGCAAACATGTAAGAGAGAAAAAGAAAGATCTCTTCCTATTAGAAACTTTCACATCTCTACTAGCTCATATTCACAGGACCAGTCATACAGCAAGTGGGGTGCTCCTCATGATGCAGTCCAGTCACAACTGCTGCTCATTAAACACCCATCACTTCACCGTGGTTCTCCACAGAGATCTCCAAATCCAGCAAATCTCCTAACAGAAAGGTATTGAAGTATTTTGAACAAATAAATAACTTTGTGAATAGCTTATGATATATGAAGTCCTTTGGACTTCGCTCTTAACAATAGTTATGATGTGTCAGATCTAAATCCAGTAAGTGCTATGTTCATGCTAAAAACATTTCAAAATGCATAGACTTGTGCATCCACAAGATGGAACAAGAGAGGCCAGAAGGGCTATTCCTGCCGCTTGAGAAGAGAGCAATACTTTTTCTCTGCAGCTGTAGATACACTTCAATACCAATAAAACCATGATTATTTACACTATGGGAATGTTGCTGACCTCTGCAGGCAGTTTAAACTTTGAGGTTTATCCTTTCTTTTTTCCCATGCAGTGTTTTTACAGTCATAATTTTTCCTAAGTGAGCTTCTTGGAGAAAAACATAATACTTTTATGTGTGTTATGGGGATCAGATGAAGTATATGTCAGCAATTTTTTGGAAATAATTGACCTTACTATGCTTTGCAAGTGAAAATCCATTCGTCTGTCCTTTTCACTGAGATATGTTCCATTAATGGTGATATTGTAAACCACTGTATCATAAAGCATTTGCTAGATGCCATTTTTTTACAGGATGCTCTAAAGTGTGTTCATTTATCTGTCCAAGTCCTCTCGTTACATACTGATTAGAAGGATCATCCTTCCTAGCACCCAAACCAACCTGTTCACTCCAAGAAGCTACAGATTTCTAGTAAGAACAAACTTCTCAAACTCATGAATCTCTTCTGAGCTCTCAGAAGATGACATGATTGGATCTCATTGCAAGTATTATACCTCAGTAATTTAACAGGTATCTATTTTTTGCAAAGTGTACTTATAAAAATCATGTTCATAAATTACAACAGATATTTTATAAGCTCTAAAGCTCACTGGCAGCTCCTGAGATTTTGCTATCCCATTGGACCAAACCTCCTTCTTTTGAGGCCTGTGTTTCAACCCCATTAATGTTGCTCACTCCCCTTTTGCCTTGTCCGACATCTTGAGCCAACCCCTCTGGGCAATCAAAGGGTGAACTTCTCTGCAACCCAGATACTGAAAGATAGCATGTAATTTTCCAGCAGCAGCATCTGAGTGTTTGGTTGGCATTTTTCCCTGGCTTATGCTGGCTGTTGTGATGGCTGGAAGAAGTCCGAAGCAAGAAAAGGAGTAGTCTGGCGGTCTTATCTTTGCAAGTTTTTCTTATTCATTCACATTTAATTGTCATACATGTATCCTCTGCTAACTGTCTGAATAAAGGCCCTGAGAAAATGCCCCTTGAGACCTTGGTGTGATATGAAACCCTCAACATTGTGTTTCTTCTTGTGGTTCCTCTGCATGTTCACTGTGTTTGCTCCTGCTAGCCTTCCTCTCACACTTATATTTCCTTTCTCTTGTAAAACCATAATGAAATGATTTTGTGGTTAGCATGTATGTTCATAAGATATTTCCCTGCAGTAAGAGGCCTCATGATTATTTCAGTTCAGGATCTAATTTTAGACTCAGGCCATGACAATACAGTTCATATCTCCTATTCCATATTCGTCATTTGATTTAAACCCCAAGATGATTATAATTAAAATAGAAAGATTTTTGTCCTTTTTCTACTTTTTCTCTTTCAATCAGATTTCTGTTTTTAATGAAGTTCTTGGGAAACCAGAAGCACTTATTTACTTTATGGCCTCTCCAAAAGAAGAACATGAGGAAGGCTGGAAAAGTTTTAATACTTATTCTTCGTTTCCTGAATTAATTTCTACTCTGTGCTGTCCTCCAATACCCACCAGAAATAAAACTTCAGGTTTATGTCCGTAATGTCTAAATGCTGACAAAGTTTCATACTCCGTCTGTCTTTTGCTCAGTTCTTTTGAGTTAATATTGTCTTAATAGTGAGTGTAATAAATAGGTGTAAACAATTGTTCTGGTGAAATCTTACAATGATAAATAGTAACACCTTTGAGTAACACTAAAATTTGGATGGAGTAAAGCAGCAGATGATGCTGCAAATAGATGGAGGAGTTTTTCCCCTGTCCTTGTTAATAACTTTCTGATGAGAACACATGAAAAAAGAATGTAAATAGGCCAGATGTCCTTCCTGTGCAAAGTCCACTCTTTATATGGCAAGATATGTGACACCTATCTCACAGACAGGAGCTTACAATGCTGTTCATTAATTTTATCACTAACATAAACTTTTAATATGCATATGATCAGTATATGGGACTTTTAGGGCAGCTTAAAATGACTGTAACCTGTAATTACTACTCCTGTACTTGATTATAATAATCTGATTGCAATTATTCAGTGATTTTAATACAAGCCCCAAGCTATATAACAGTAATTCAAGTGCAGTGATTGGGAACATGTTTCTGTTTGGCTGTGAAATGATGTTTTAATTCGCACTGATTCAGGGATCTGGCTATAGTTCTATTCATGTAATTAAGGCACATTTATGCATTCAAGTACAATAACTTTAGTTTGAAATGAATTTAATTGGTACAAAGATGCTATATAAAGTCAAAATGGATCATAAGCAGGAGTTCCTTAGATAGGAATAATAAAGCAAAGATAGCAATACTTGCCTGGTTTGAATTCCTTAAATAGGAATAATAAAGCAAAGATAGCAGTACATGGCTGGTTTGACCATTACAATGAGATACCTAATTTTCAGATAAAAATGAAAAGGTACATGGTAAGATGGGAGAACATGTCTACAGTATAACAAGATGCATTTTAGCTAGGGTCGAAAAATTATCACTAAAAGTTTTATCATTTTCATTTGCTTGTCTTAATCCTGAGTTTAAGCCCATGATCAGAACAAAGGTGTTTAACATACCCCAGGAAATGCTTTATTCTAATGGAAATTTTGAGACAGTCTAAGTTTTTAAATGAGAGTATACACTGAGGGCTATCTCATTTGTCTCCCTTACATCTTCACTTCAAAATCAGACTTGGCAAAAAAGAGTTTCACAAAACAAAATCATGGCCTCTAAAATGTATATTTTGAAGACTTATATCAAGACTATTTTCAAGCAATGGAAATGTCTTTGAAAGCAAGTTTCACTACCTTTTAAAACCCCTTTAGTGGACAACTAATAAGATACTACAAAAAAGCAACTGCCTCAAGAGTAGATATAATAATTTTGCTTTTTACATATAACCTAAAATTACACCATTTTCTTCAACTAACCCGTATTTTTTTTAATAAACCAGTGCTTCTTAAATACAACAGGGTTTTTGTTCAGACCAAAAAGGAAAGCAAACAGCTTAATTACAATACATTNAACGAGCAATCCAAAGTCTGGAAACAATTTAGAAAATTGCATTAATAACAAATCAACAAGCAGGGGTTATGTCAAACTGCTTATTTGTGAAAAAAAAAAAAAAAAAAAAAAT